>SKCR01033979.1:0-42525 GCA_019454045.1 Zanthoxylum bungeanum | reverse complement strand
AATTAAATACAAGAAAATTAAAATTAAACAAATAAGATACCCTCTTCTTAGTATTCTAAGGAAATTCCCCAAAAGAAAGTATGAAGAAAATCAACTGAAATCAGCTTTAATTTATAGGCTTCAAAATCGACCTGTGTTGTGACGCGCCAAGCCTGCTGCGTCGTGATGCGAGCTACAGGAAATGGCGGCCGAATTATTGTGTCGTCGTTGCAACGCGTTGAGGGTTGGAGTTCGCGATGCGTGCTACATTGCTGACGTTATTATGACGTAAATGATGACGCGTGTTGGCAGATGAATTATTGGCTTGGTGTCACGATGCAGATGTCCTGCGCATCGCGATACGTGAACTGTAAATTTCCCATTTTGCCATTTTTCATCCGTTGTTTTTTACTGTTTTAGCCCCGAATTGATTCCAGTGAGTCTTGATATTTTATTTATCTATAAAATATCATAACACACTTCAAAATATTCACAATACCCGAGAAACTATACAAAATATTAAGTAAAATGGGTGGTAAATATTGATATATTTTCCGCTCATCCCTAGTCTTTCGCGTCACGACACGGAACTATCAGATGCTCATTACCTCAGTAGCTCGTGTGAGCGTCGTGAAGCCCATAGGCCAGTGTCACGACTTGTGACTAAATTTTCCAAGATTAGTCTTATTCATTTCAACCTCACCTTAAGATATTACAAGACACCCTAAAAGTCTCGTATAAGAGTATACACACGCATTAAATCATGTTTCAAGCATTAAACATCAATCATACATTATATTTTTCTTTCTTATCAGTTGTAAGAGAACTAATGATTTCTTTGACATTAGATCGACGTCAAAGCACTCGGCGATGACCTACGCCAAGAACCATACCAGACTTGCCGTAGCACTGTGAGTGGAGTATCTATTTCAAAGTTTATATATTTCCAAAACAGAATTTCTATTCCCTTGATTTTAAATAAGTCTTATCAAAAGTTTATCAATCACTGATTTCAAATGAATTGAGATGTTTTGATGATAAGAATGATTTTAAAGTATGAAATTATGATTTTGGACGAATATGGGAAAAACCCACCTCAAATGGTAACTTATGGAAGTGACAGATATGGAATTGACGGGCACAGACAACGTGTGTACACACAGATTAGGACTAGGGGTGGCGATACGTAACACCCCTAGATCCTAGATTTCAGATCTAGGGGGACGACGATACGTAACGCCTTTAGACCCTAGCTTCAGAGACAGGATAGTGACATGTATTGAGGGACTGCGATACGTAACGCCCCAATGGCATGGATTTTCACACTCGCTCCAAATCAGTGGATTGGGGGACGGCAATACATAACACCCCAAGACCACTAGTTTAGGCGTATGAGGGATGGCGATACATAACGCCCCCATGCGTCAGAATTTTTACAGAACTTCAAAGATTTTCAGACAGACGATTTATAAAATGATTTTCATATATGATTTGAAAGAAAGACATGGTTTTCAGATTTATGAATCCAGAAAGACAATTATTTATTACGAGCTTTCGACACAATATTTCTAATATTGTTTTCTGGTTTTGTAGCTCCGTTCACTGAGTTCTTTGGACTCACCCCCACTCTCCAATTTTGCAGGACCTTTTAGCTGGTGAGCCACAACCATCTTTTGGAGACATGGATCAGGGACATGAGCAGCAATCACTGGTCATCGCGGTCTATCATGTCAGCTCTACATTCATATAGAATGTAGCTTGCGCTTTGGTTCTTTTTGATGTATGACACGTATATGATTGTATAGAGTATTCAGACTATGTATGTTTTTCTTTTGGCTCTTGTAGTAAAACAGTATTATAAAATATGTGTGCTTGTTTATTATTAATATAAAGAGTTATCAAATCAAAGAAACAGATATTTCACTAGTTTAGTCAGCGGGTTAGGTGGCAGTGGGATCTGTCATCTGCCGGTAACCTTCCCGGATTGGGGACGTTACACTGAAGCAATATTTTACCTACACAATAAATAAAAATCATAATAAGAATATATAAAACATAAATATCATTATTATTTTATAAATGTGCTAAATTAAGAGGATTAATGAAATTATAAGTGTAAAATGATTAGTTTCTCTTTTATTAAACGTACATTTTTTAATGTTCATCAACAACCTTTGTGGATCCATTAACTCAAAAGAAAAAAGAATATGACTATTACAATCTCTCTCCATCACATAATTCGATGTGATAAACAGGCGATTGTTTGCTTGTTTGTGTGTAATAATTAGTTTCTTTGGGTCCAGCACACATGTTATGTTTTGTCAGCCTTAGCTAAAGTAGTTCTCTATTTTATACTTTTGCTTTAATAATGGTTTGCTTTTGTCAGAGTCAGCTTTAGCTTTAATGAAGTTTTGTGATAGTTGAACCATGTGGTTGTAATTCAATCTTTAGGTATGGGTCCCGTCCTACTAAAGATTCCTTATAAAGAGGACGATTTTTCATTTGTAAAGGGAAAAAAGATCAAGTTTAGTTTGAAATTCAGAATAAAAATTTAAGTGTTTAAAATTTTATGTCTTTCTAAAGTTCTTTCTTAGGTTCTCTTGAAAACATGAGGAAAACTCAATCATACTTACAAGTATGCTTTACACTCGCCTTTTTAAGGATCTTATGTATCATAAAGTAGCATGAATGTTACCTTTGATAATCTGAGTAGATCTGGGTATTCGTCGGTCTCCTCTATAAGATATAGTTCACCCAAGTTTAGGCGTCAGACTAGATATGTGTGTGTGTGTGTGTGTGTGTATTCTTTGCCTGATTATCAGTGATATTATTCAAAAAGTTAATTGGATAATATAATATATTTTCTTATTATAATAAGATTCTTATTTAATAGATTTATTAATTTATTTTTATAATTTAAAAATATTTTTTTAATTATAATAGAATAATATAATATGTTTTCTTATCAATTTTTATAAAATCATAACGTGTATTTTTATTGTAATAGGTTATTTTATTTAATATAAAATTAATTATAAATATATTTTAATTTTATAATTTAATAATAAAAAAATTAATTGTAAATATTAAGTGTCATATATGTTTTTTATTTTAATGAGAAATTATAATATGATTCTTATTATAATTGGTTTCTTTATTTTAATTTTATAATAATAAATAAATAAATAAATAAATTAATTAAATTAATAGGTTTCTTACTTTAATAGTATATTATATTTTTATATTATAATATGTTTCTTATGTTAATAATTTATTATTTCAATTTTATAATTTAATAATAAAAATTAATTGTAGAGATTGAGTTAATTGTAAATAATTAAAACGTGTTATTTTATTTTATTATGATAGTTAAATATGTTTTCTTCTTATAATAGAATTATTATAAAATTATAATATATATTTTTATTGTAATATGATTTTTATTTAATAAAGTAATTAATTTAATTTTATAACTTTAATATGAAACCGCCACGTGACGCCATGAAAAATATTAAAAATATTTAACTTTTATTGATATAGATTATTTAACTAATGACTTACATGCTATTTTGTATACTAGATCAATAATATAAACAGGATCCATATGAGATTTATAATAAATAAATTTTGACATTCATTACTCATTACTCAGTACAAAATCAGTTAAATACTAAATCTTAATCCCCCTCCCTTAACAAAACTTACATTTTTTTTTTTGGTCAAGCAAGTGCTATAATCAATCTCTTAACCAGTATTTTTACTGCAATAATGATGATTTTTAATCTCTTGGCTCGCGGTGTGAACAATAAAAAGTTTCAAATTTTGATAATGACTGGTCAACTTTAAGCATTCCACTTGGCCAATTATTCAGGGGCATCGAATATCCAAATGTAACGTTGTGATATGAAAATCACAAGTTCGAGTTACGAAAATAATCTATTTAGAAAAAAAGTAAGGATAAGATTATATATATATTGAATTTTTCTCATAACTTAACGTGTGAGAATTCTCATTTGTTGAGCTATCCTTTAAGTACTCATCAAATCAATCACAAACTTAAATTATTTCATCAAATTAATATTGTAAACTTAAAAAAAAAAAAATAGTTGAGTTCAAGGGTGATTTTAGGGACCATCCACACATGCGGCCAGAAGGTTTTTAAATTTGAATTAAAATTAAAGGTCTAAAAAATAAGTAAAATTAATACTTTTTGTAATAAAATAGTCAAATTTTTATTTATTTTTTATTTTTTATTTTTTTGTAAGGGTCACATATCTTAAAAATTCATGTAGGACCCCTAATATTTATTGCCTACCCTTGTTGAGTCCATATATTTTCAAAAGAAAATGGTGATGATGCATAAGCAAATTAAAGTGTAATAATTTATAATATGGTGTGTTGTTACATCAACTCCTCAATATCAGCATGTCATGAAAGGAGAAAAATTTATATAGGACCGTCCAATCAATGAATAACATGTATTCCAGATATTTTAAGAATGATCAATTAAAAAAGAAAAAAAAATAACTGGAACTTGTGTCATTCATTAATTTAATAATCTTATAGAGACTGTTACTATATAGACATTAATGCAAACAACTTAGTGTATGTATGTGTGTCAATATATATGTTTGTGTATGCGCACACACAAAAACAATTCACAAACAATTCAACCTATCTTACTTATGAAGCTCTAGGTATTTACAAATGGCAGCAGAAGAAATCTTTGAGCTCTTAGATTCATACTGGTTTGAGCATGAAATTTTGAGCAAGAAGCCAACTTCATCACTACATAATACAAACCCAGTTCTTGAAATCAAGCAAGAAGTTCAAGAACCAAAGGTTTCAAGCTTGCCAAGTATTCATGTCAGATCTCTAACTGACCATGCTTTGATGGGTTGCAAAGGTACTACTACTACAAGCTTCTCTTCAGATCATTCTCCAACACCAAAGCTTCAAACAATTATATCTGGCAAAGAAGATGAATCTGCAAGTGAAATTTTTAAGCAAGAACAAGAGAAAGTGAAGCCAAAAGTGAGTTCTGAAAGAAGGAAAAAGAAGAAGGGTAGTAAGAGTTTATCAGACCTTGAGTTTGAGGAGCTAAAAGGGTTTATGGATTTGGGTTTTGTGTTTTCTGAAGAAGATAAAGATTCAGGCTTGGTGGCTATAATTCCTGGCTTGCAAAGATTGATCAAAGGAAACAAAAATGGAGAAAAAAATGTTCATGATTATGAACAAGCATTTGCTATGTCAAGGCCTTATTTGTCAGAAGCATGGGATGTTTTGGATCAAAGAAAGGCCAAAAATTCATTGGTGAATTGGAGGATTCCATCTCAGCTGGGAAATGAAGTGAACATGAAAGATCATCTCAGGTTTTGGGCTCATACTGTTGCATCAACTGTAAGATAACAATTAATTGCTTGACCTTTTTTTTCCTTCTTGGATGCTCTTTTGATTTTGTATGGAGTTAAAGCTTGTTTTTTCTATGATTATGGAGAAATTTTTTGTGGGGTTTCTTTGCAAGAATGTAAATAGAAATAATGAAAGAATCATCCCTATGAAGGCAGTTTCTTTGATTTTCTCTTTTGCTGCAAATGTATTCAACTTATGAATAGAAATGTATGAATTTACAATTTTATTACTCAAATCTTTTAGAATATGATAGGTTGGAGTTATATTAATTATAGTCCATAAATTTTTTTAATAATAATAATTACAGAAAAAGTAAAATAAAGAGAAGCCACGGCCATTAGCACTTATGGTACCCAAAGATATGTTTTGAATTGACAAGAAAAGGGAACCCTTCATGATCAAAAGAGATGTGCATTTGCATACTGACAAGAGTAAGATGGAAGGAGCGGAGGTGTCAACTTTCTCATAAGCATTGTTCTCTTTTATTCTCTTTACTATTAAGAAAAGTTGCAACATCTTTTTCACACCCTTTGCTCCCACCAAAGGACACTTAGACCTGTTAGTCATGGCGCGGACCCAGAAATTTAATTTAGTGAAGGCTTAATATAAATAAAAAGTTGTACTTAGTGTATAAGGTTCCCACCACTTACTATTTGGTTTGTAAGAGCAATTTTGATATAAAATGAAAACCCTGATAAAGGATTCTGATTCTGAAGCTGCAAACATGATCAAACCAGAAAGCAAAAGAAACAAAAATTGGAAGGTGGCTGTCACAAGCATGTGAAAAAAGCATTTTTAAGCTGTTATTTTGAAGTTTATTTGGCAAGTTTAGGAGCATGAAGAAGACTAGCACTTCTTTGCAGTGGGTCAAGAAAAGGAAATAAAATGGTCCCACAATGGTAGTACTTATTGGTGATGATGATGATGAGCTCACAGCAATAACATTATAGTCTAGTCAATTTATAGATGATGAATGCAGATGCGTTGGTGCCCTCTCCACTAAGACAATTCCAATCAATTCATTCAAAACCCACTTTTGAAGGGCCATCTACAGAATATAGGCATATGGGATTTTTTTTAATCAAAGTTTCAAATTTCAAGTTTAATGACCTCGTTTCAATCACTTGTACCCATACAGGGCTACATTAGCAAAACTCATTTTGAGTCTTCTCTGTCCCACAAAAGAATCACAGTCTTGACTTGATGATATACCTTCTAATGAGTATTTAAGTGTTGTTGAAAATTTGCTTTTGTCCTAAGATTTTGACTCTATACGGAATACTACTCTATCTAATATAAGTCAAAGGTAGAGCAATTATGATTTGAATCAACAAACACCCTTAATCCTAAGCATACGTAAAATAAAGCAAATATCAGGCAATAAAGAGAATCACACAAGAAATTTTATTGACAGAGTGGAAAACTCGTGCGAGTAATAAACCACTTCGGGTATATACCATCTCAATCCACTGTAATAGAGAAAACTTAATGCGATGGTATATGACCTATGGTGACAACTTCACCGACTCGAACTCTAGTATGTAATAACTCGGAGAACTCCCCGAGCCCGCACCAAGCGGCATTCTTCAGAACCTCTAAAGTCTCTGAGTGGATCAACCATGCGAACTCGCAACATCATAACTCTGACTACCAATCTTCTTCCTTTAGCACTCTGAAGGCTTAGGAAAATGGGTTAAGGTTGTGTTTTTGTGCTGATAGTTACCAAAGATGGAATCAACGAAGTTTTCTAGGTTGATTGTCAAGAAGGAATAAACAAAGTATATGTTAGCTCTCAAAATAGTGTTTCTTCACTTGAGTAAAGTGGCTAAGTGTTTGTTTAAATAGATATGGTAAATGTAGGGTTTTCTTTGTGTAAAACTGGCTTAAAACGCGTTCAAAATAACCCACTTACGCACGGGCGTTTGAATGCCCCTAAAACGCGCCTCAAATGTAAAGTTTATGCCTCTGGGTGTTAGAACACTCAGACGAACGCAACACAATTTCACATCACGGGCTCATTTTGAGGTGCAACTTAAAACACTTATAAATTTCTCGTCCCTTGGCCAAATCATGCGTTCTTTATAAGTACACGATCGTCTTCAAGTCTACTTTCCAATGAAACTGACCTCGTGTCAATTGCTCTAAATCTTTTGGAATGTCCAAAAGAGTAAACATCACTATGATATTCTCATCTGATGTTGTTCAAATACTTGTCCAATTACTTCGAGATCTTCAAGATTCATTATAACTCAATTGAACTTGTTTTGTTACAAAAATTACCAACACATATGGAACTAACAATCTCCCATTTGAAATTCTGTGACAAAACACCTAATATAAAGATTATGGTAAAAGATGCAAAAATAACTTAGCCAACTGCCAACCATCAAGACAGTGGCTTATTACAGTTTGACTCGATCTAATACCTAATCAAATAGCCTTGAAGTCGAAAACACAATACCATACACAGCCACTAATCTGTTCACAACTGAAACATCCATAAACAACAATATACTCGTGAAAAGCATAGGGAATATATAGAGCAGATAAACCAAAAATTAAAAATCTCATGCATTAAAAACAAAAACAAATAAATCAACACTTACTCCCCCTTTTGTCATGAAATATCAATGGGTAAAAATAACATGTCAAAATAGCATATCAAGATACCAATTAAAGGCACATGCAATAGAATATGCAAACTTAACTTACTCTCTCTCACTAACACCCGTACTCAATTAGCAAAACGAACAAACATGCAGTAAAAGGAAAGACTCATAAAAATACAGTATACAAATTAAAACACAATATGTAATGATTAAAAACACAAACAAACACACACAATGAGTTTAAAAAATAAGTCAAAAATGACTCAAAATATCACTTCAAGAAAGTATAATGATAACCAGTCAGTACTCAGCTGTTTATAACATGAGATAATATGAAATATTTTTGACCATGCTCAATGACACATGCATGCATATGATGTGAATATCAAAGCATAGCAAACACTTGCATGAAAAAATAACTGCACAATGAGTCAAGATTTAAGACCTTATTTTATGAGCGGGACACAGCCAAATAAATCTCGTCTCATGTCACACCAAGTCCACAAAATAGGTTTTTAAGCCCAGCGCCACTAGGACCTGAAATAAACAACATTGGTTGCGTGCTATAATATTCTCCCCCTAAATATGAGCTATCAAATAAACTCTTTCGAATGAAGGATTTTTGCCCTTATCCTTCGAATTTGACCCATTGGCTCTTTTGGACTTGAGACTCATTTAAACTATTTTTCTTTCATAAGGGGATAGTATAAGGTCATCTAGTCAAATGTCATACTATTCAGTGATCTAAGTGTGATAGAGATTAGAATTCCATTCCAAAAACTCATACATGAGACCAAGCCTCAAGATATAAAAAGTGTATGTGAGATGCAATCACAAGATATACTAAAGGTTTCTATCCTACATACTAGGATCAAATGCATATGCTTGTACATGCATTTTCAAGTCAGGAAATCTTTTTGGTCTTTTTCATTTTATAATTTTTTATTTTTCTTTTAACACAGAAATAATAAAAGACACAACATGGCTTGTCATTATTCAATGGTACGTGGAGTTGTATTCCCGAGTGCATATCATACTACCGTTCTTTCGAAATCGACTATGAAATTTATGTCCGAGTTTCCATCATATATACTAAGGGACATATAACAAAAATAAAACACACACATCCATATGCAGTGAAAATAAAAAATATGTAGTCATGCAAACACATAAAACACACGCAAACACATACAATAGGGAAATATAAATGCAACATCTACGGTGAGACACACCAAAGTGCAATATCATCACGCCTTTTAGGATCAAGACATTCAGAAGTTATTGGGAAAAAAATTTTGTTTCTCACCCAAACTTTCTTAGGAGTCTCCTTCACTTGAGAACTTCTTGTCAACAAAGCAAGTTTCTCACTAATTAATTGTCTCTGTTTAGCTAGCGCAGAAACTTAATGGACTAGATTTGACGAATCAATCTAGGCGGAACACACTTAGGCTGTTTCTTTTGTTTGTGCAACATGAAACACTTAGGCTTAATATGTACTGCCTTGCCAGAGTGATGGAAAACAGGCACAAACCTCAGACGAGAGTGAGTTTTACCCACCACACATCTAGATTGAGGTTGGATCATAGGACAAAAAATAACATAGGGATCACATGACTACATTCAACAGGTTTCTTACGTAAGTCACTTGTAGGAGTTAGTTGAGCCGGGACAAATACAGTTTTAGACGACGAATCACATTACGGCTTCACTCAACGAAGCCTAAAAATTTCTTCTCACTGAGAGGCATACCAATTCCCAACATATGGTTTAGCTTCTTAGTCTCACTCGAAAATACAAATAATTGAGTCCTAACATCTTCAAGTTCCTTTTCTAATCACTTGACTCTATCTACTAACTCTATATTCCTCTCTTCGAGGTCATCAATAACAGTAAGGCTCATGTCAAGCTTGGATTGAACTTCATCATTTTCTAGTTCCATTTCTCTCAGTCTTTTATTGACCTCAACATTTGTCTTATTGATAGTTAAGCTCTCATTAAACAATTCAATATACACTATTTGAAGATCATCCTCATTTACAGAATCATCATGAGAGAATTTTGAACCAATATCTACATCACTAATGTTATCCTCTCTCTCATCAGTCACACTAACAGTAAAAGCTATAAAATTTCTCTTTGCTTATGAGACTCATCAGAAGTATATTCACCTTCTGAATCATTATGGGTGACTGCTTTAACCGTTTTTTCCCTTAGACTTTAGGTATATGGGACACTCAGTCCTAATATGCCTAAAACCTTCACACTCATGGCATTAGCTCGAGGATTGCTTGAAATGAAAATATAGTTATTTAATTAGTAAATAATAAAATATAATGTATAATACATTATTCGGATTGACGCTCCAAGCACCAACTCTAACAACAACGTCCCATTTCACCAATGAGGTGTTGGAGGTAGAGTTCCCAATGAGGTTCTTCATACCCACGATGGATATCTACAAGGGTAATACATACCTGTAGACAACAGGAGCTGGGCGACGCCGTCCTAGGCTCGCGGCCTAGTTGAGAAGTACGAAATAACATGGAGTCGCCACCCGGTGTGAGCCGGAAAATGAGATTTAAGGCCGCACTCACCCTTCGCAAGAGAGGACCTTAAACCTTTGGGTTCGGAATGGTATCTTACTTTATGTCATCTTGTAATGTTTGTGATTTGTGCAATATTAATCAAAACTACTTAACATACATGTACAATGATAACTCAACCTAATTCACATTCATAAAAATAAATCTTACATTTAAATTCACATGCTTCGAAAGTGAGTTTTCATAACATAACAAATACAAAAATAAACATGTGGGCCAGTAACTTGGCCACTGTTAATGTAGGACCTCGCATACCCGATTAGACGTATCTGACGTCAACCGAATACGCTGCGTCCGTAACAGTAAAGTAACAAAGGGTGCCCTCAGGTCTTACCTTTTAGTCGCTGTCTGGGAGTGCGTTCCACGGTGCCGGAAGGGTTATCATCCCACTGTTCTCACTGATCCGTTGTTTCCGCTGTTTTGTCCGGGTTCGCCGTTTTCATTATTTTCGTTCGTTTTCGACGGATTTGATGTTTCCACTGTTTCCACAGGTTCACTGTTTCAGCTGTTTTCTCTGTTTCCGCACAGTTTGCTGTTTTCTCCGTTTTCTCATTGTTTTGGCACGCCGTTTTCATCGTTTCGCTTGTTATTTTCACTCATGATTCTTCTTGTACTTTTCTGTTATTTTCACTCGTTGTTCTCTCTGTTTCCAACTCAAATTTTCTTTCTCTCTCTTAAATTATCCTTACGTCAATTTTGGTCGCGATTTTGGCCACGTTTTCACGTGCGCATTTCTAATGCAAATGGACCATCAATTACAGGTGTTTGGTTATGGTTTCAAGGAATTATTTTGGCTCGGTTTCGGGATGGTTTTTACGTGAGTTTGGAGGGTTATTCTTTTGTGTGTGAGGCTCGGTTTTAGGGTTAGTAGGGCTCAGTTATATGGAGGTGCTAGGGGACTGTTTGCGTGGCTTCTTGGCAGTGGCTAAATGAGGTAGTGAAATTCCAGTGTGGAGTGAGCTGCTCGGCAGTGGATACATGTTTGTGGAGGGTTTACGTGAGGGTCATGTGTGCGTGTAGTAACTAGGTGCAGGGCTAGTGTTCTCGGCATTGGCTAGGGTCAGTGGGCGTGCATGTGGCTTGAAGGGTTTGGTACAGGTTCGGCCGAGAATGAGTGTCCTTATTGCGTGCATGAAGGCAGTGGAGATGGTTTGGTGAAGATGATGTGCTCGGCTGTATGAATGAAGTGGCATGAGGTTGCTGAGTGATGCTAATGGGCTGTGGGCGTTAGCTGAAGGTCTTCACGTGGTGAAGAGGTTGCTGTTAGCTTGTGCAGGGTGAGTGTCTTGCGTGGATAGGAAGTGCAGGATGTGAACGTGCGTAAGCAGTGGCGTGAGGGACTTTGTTGTTTGTGAGGGTGCTGAGCTTGAGGAGTTGGTTGAATTGAGTGCTGGGGGGCTGTTGAAGGTGATTGCGATCGATGTGGGAGGGTGAAGGCAGTAGCGTGAAGGGCTTTAGGTGCATGGCTTGCTGAGAGCAATACTCACGTGTGCATGGGGACCGAAGGAAGGGTGCTGGCAGCTTGAAGGAGCTTTGTGTGATGAAGGGGGCTTCACGTGTGCTGTTGAGAGCTGTTGGAGTGCAATGGCGTGAGTGGTGGACTGTGTACTGCTGAAGGCATGATGGAGGGCTGCTGCCGTGAGAGGTGTTGAGTGCTAAGGCCGATGGCTTATGCGTGAGCTGCAGTGGATGTTTCAGGGGCAGTCTTGCGTGGCTTTAGGGGTTGAAATGGCTCGGCAGTAGTGCCATGATCAGGGACGTGTTACACAGCAGGGGTAATTGGCGTGAGGTGATCTGTTTGGTGAGTTGTTCTCGGCTGAGTGCATGCAGGGCTGCGTGAAGTGCGCGAGTGAGTGAAAGGTTTCGTGTCTGGCTCGTGGTGTGAGGGCTGTGTCTAGGGTTTTTTCGTGGGGAAGAAGATGATGGAGAGGGAGCTGTCCACTGCAGGTGAGACCGTGAAGGATGATGATGATGAATTCTGATTTGTGGCTTCTGAAGGCAGTGGTCGTTTAGGTCTGTTGAATGTGAGGCTTGAAGGGTTGTTGAGCTGTGATCCTTTTGAATTAGGGTTTTTTTGTTGTTTTCCATTGTCGTGAAAGGGGCAGTGAGCTGTTAGGGAGATTCACGTGCAGTGGGCACTTGTGGTGTGTAATGGGTTGTAACATGGAGGGATATGTGGCAGTGATGGGTTGTGCAGTGGGCTGGTGGAGGCATGGGCGTGAGCATGAGGTTTTTTTTGTTGGTTATTCTTTGGAGTTAAAAGGAAGGTGCATGGGTTGGAATGGGTTTGTCTTGATAATGGCACGTGGGGCATATTATTGTTTTGAAAATAAAATAAAAAAGAAATGGAGAGTGGGATGCATGGTGATGGCCGAATATGGGGACAAAGTGGGGAAATTAATTTGGTTTAATTAAGTTGTTAATTTATGTGTGTGTATGGAATGTGCGAAGGGTGTATTTTATTTGTGTTTTAGTTATCCGTTATTTATGTTAAAGTTATTATTTAATTGGTTGGTAATTTTTAATGATTTAATTTAATTCAAATTAATTTAATTGGTTGGTGAATTTTAATTTGCATGGAAGTTAGAGGGTCACAAACAAGGAAAATTAGAGAGAGAAAATAGATGTGAGAAAGGGCGAGGATAAGGTTCCGAGCGAATGATGATTTTGAAAAGGAAAAGGCGACGACGAACCCGAAGCAAAACAAGCGAATACAAGCCACAAAATGTCAATTTTTGACTATGCCCTTCCGGCGTCCGCTTCCCGCGACTCCTGCGACTTAAAAGAGACTGCCTCCGTACGAGACCCATCATCGGGCTGGTATGCAAAAATGCAATGCCTACAGTCGCCCCCACTTTGATGGGATCTGTGCAGTGTGTGACAATGACAATCCTATCAAAGTTCGTGCAATGCATTTTTACTTACCTGGCTCGCCAGCTGCCGCATGGTCTGCCTGTTGTGTTGATTTGATGGTGCTAAGCCCCGTACTTAGGGCGTCGCAGTAGTCCACAATTCTTCACAATAGTCCACGGTAGTCCACATAATCCACGATAATCCATGGTAGTCCACATAATCCACGGTAGTCCACACAATCCACATAATCCACGATGATCCACAGTATTCCACACAATCCACATAATCCACGGTAGTCCACGCAGTCCACATAATCCACGGTAGTCCACATAATCCACGGTAGTCCACAGTAGTCCACATAATCCACGATAATCCACGGTGATCCACATAATCCACGTAATCCACAGTATTCCACACAATCCACATAATCCACGGCAGTCCACGCAATCAACATAATCCACGGTAGTCCACGCAATCCACATAATCCACGGTAGTCCACGCAATCCACATAATCCACGATGATCCACATAATCCACGTAATCCACAGTATTCTACACAATCCACATAATCCACATAATCCACGGTAGTCCACGCAATCCACATAATCCACGGTAGTCCACGCAATCCATATAATCCACGATGATCCACATAATCCACGTAATCCACATAATCTTCCTAGTCCACGATAATCCACAGTACTCCTCAGTAGTCCACGGTAGTCCACGCAATCAACATAATCCACGGTAGTCCACGCAATCCACATAATCCACGGTAGTCCACGCAATCCACATAATCCACGATGATCCACATAATCCACGTAATCCACAGTATTCTACACAATCCACATAATCCACATAATCCACGGTAGTCCACGCAATCCACATAATCCACGGTAGTCCACGCAATCCATATAATCCACGATGATCCACATAATCCACGTAATCCACATAATCTTCCTAGTCCACGATAATCCACAGTACTCCTCAGTAGTCCACGGTAGTCCACATAATCCACGGTAATCCACATAATCCACATAATCCACGGTAGTCCACATAATCCACGGTAGTCCACAGTAGTCCACATAATCCACGATAATCCACGGTGATCCACATAATCCACGTAATCCACAGTATTCCACACAATCCACATAATCCACGGCAGTCCACGCAATCAACATAATCCACGGTAGTCCACGCAATCCACATAATCCACGGTAGTCCACGCAATCCACATAATCCACGATGATCCACATAATCCACGTAATCCACAGTATTCTACACAATCCACATAATCCACATAATCCACGGTAGTCCACGCAATCCACATAATCCACGGTAGTCCACGCAATCCATATAATCCACGATGATCCACATAATCCACGTAATCCACATAATCTTCCTAGTCCACGATAATCCACAGTACTCCTCAGTAGTCCACGGTAGTCCACGCAATCAACATAATCCACGGTAGTCCACGCAATCCACATAATCCACGGTAGTCCACGCAATCCACATAATCCACGATGATCCACATAATCCACGTAATCCACAGTATTCTACACAATCCACATAATCCACATAATCCACGGTAGTCCACGCAATCCACATAATCCACGGTAGTCCACGCAATCCATATAATCCACGATGATCCACATAATCCACGTAATCCACATAATCTTCCTAGTCCACGATAATCCACAGTACTCCTCAGTAGTCCACGGTAGTCCACATAATCCACGGTAATCCACATAATCCACAAAATCTTCATATTCGTCATAATCCACTGTAGTCCACAACGCTTTTATGATAGTTAACGCTAGTCCACGGTAGTCCACAACACTTTATGATAATCGACGGCAGTCCACGGTAGTCCACAACACTTCATGATAATCTACGGCAGTCCACGACACTTCATGATGATCCTCGGTATTCCACAGTAGTCCACAACACTTCATGATGATCCTCGGTATTCCACATAATCCATGACGCTTCATGATAATCTACGATAGTCCACAACACTTCATGATAATCAACTGTAGTCCACAACAAATTATGATAATCAACGGTAGTCCACAACACTTTATGATAATCAACGGTAGTCCACAACACTTTATGATAATCAACGGTAGTCCACGATAGTCTGCAACACTTCATGATAGTCCAGCGTGCTAACCCCGTACCTAGGGTGTCGCGGTGACGTCTCCATACCCGGAGTGCCGTACCTGGCTGAACTGATCTGATATCTCCATACCCGGAGTGCCGTACCTGGCAGAATAATCTGATGTCTCTATACCCGGAGTGCCGTACCTGGCAGAATGATCTGATGTCTCCATACCCGGAGTTCCGTACCTGGCAGAATGATCTGATGTCTCCATACCCGGAGTGCCTTCCTGGCTGAACTGATCTGATATCTCCATACCCGAAGTGCCGTACCTGGCAAAACTGATCTGATACCTCCATACCCGGAGTGTCGTACCTGGCAAGACTAGTGAAACTGATACTGATGCTGATGCGATGTGGGCCTCGACCTTGGGACTCATCCCCCCAAAACTGATACTAAAGCTGATGTGGGCCTCGACCCTGGGACTCATCCCTGAAACTGATGCTGATAATGATGTGGGCCTCGCCCCCGGAGTACCATACCCGGCCAGACTGATTCTGATAAAGATGTGGGCCTCGCCCTCAGAGTGCCATACCCGGCCAGACTGATTCTGATAAAGATGTGGCCCTCGCCCTCAGAGTGCCATACCCGGCCAGACTGATTCTGATAAAGATGTGGCCCTCGCCCTCAGAGTGCTATACCCGGCAATGACTGATAATGGTATGGGCCTCGCCTCCAAAGTGCTATATCCGGCAAAGACTGATATGATGTGAGCCTCGACCCCAAAGTGTCATACCCGACAAAGACTGATAGTGATGTGGGCCTCCCCCAAGAGTGCCGTACCCGGCAAAGACTGATAGTGATGTGGGCCTCGCCCCCAGATTACCGTACCCGGCAAAGACTGATGGTGATGTGGGCCTCGCCCCCCAGATTGCCATACCCGGCAAGACTGATACCGAAAATGATGTGGGCCTCGACCTTGGGACTCTTCCCCGAAACTGATATGGGCCTCGCCCTCAACTGATACTGATGTGGGGCTTCGCCCCCAAGCTGATATGATATTCTACCTCACACATTACACCACCTCTCACGAGATAATCTTTGATAGATAGACATATTTTTATCCTCAACGAATGCTTTCGCGTCAAAACCGAAGAACCTTCAAAGTACTCGACGTACTCAAGTCCAATCATCTGAATGGTTGATCTGAAATAGACTCCTAGTGTGTGTGTGCCAAGGCTCTTTCGCAGCTTAGTCCGTAAGTAAGCCAACTTGGTGATTTTGTTTCAGAGAGTCAAACCAGTGGGTCAAACCAACCTGGATGTCTTAATCACATTCTGTGATTACTTCAGCATATTCAATATGATATGGTTTTTGTCTTTTTTTCTTTTTGTCTCTTTCTTTTCTTCTTTTTCTTTTCTTTTCTTTTCTTTTTTTTTTCTCTTTTTTTTTTTTCTTTTCTCTTTTTTTTTTTTTTTCTTCTTCTGACACACACCTATCCTTTAAGGTAGCATTTCTCCTCATGGTGGTCCTAATACTCGCCCATGGGTAGCTTCACGCTTATCGGTTATAGGTGGTCTATTGTTTTTTTTTTCTTTTTCTTTTCAGAGACTCTCTTTTTTTTTTTTTCTTCAACCATATCATATATCATAGCGTCAGCAAACAAGTGTGGACATTCAGGCAAACGGTCATTCACCGATACATCATCTCATTAACTAGTCACCTAGCTAACCACTCAGGCTTCCACTGCTAGGATCCCGTAACCAAGTGCTTATGAGTCTAATCTAAGATCAATCCATTCAGGGTACCGGATGAGAGCGCGTCTCGCACTTTTTGTTTCTGGGGTCTCTCCCTACAGCTTGCAATGTCATCACCGGACATACGTCTGTCTATCAAAGACTTCTCTCACTCATTTTTTCTTTTCATTCTTTTTTTTTTTCATTTCTTTTTTTTTTCATTTCTTCTTCTTTTTTTTTTTTTTTTTTTTTTTTTTTTTTTTCTTTTTTTTTTCACTCATCATTTTTTTTTCTCTTTTTTTTTTTCCTCAACAATTAAAATAAAATACAACTTTTCAATTAAAACACAAACTTTCAAATAGGCCTTGGAATACCTGGTCAGCATGGCGCATCATCGATTCAGATCAATGTCCAATCTGCGTTTCTTGCTAGGATCATTATCAGTTCAGTCCAGTCCAGTGTCGAGAGGATGGGATCAAGCTTGGCTCAAAAGCCAGGATCTGGTCAATCAACTCTTCAACCTTTGTTGCCATCAGAAAAATGTCTTCCACAGATTTGGTGACAAACTCGTGTCTCTTGGCTTCTGGTAATTCAATGAAAGCATCTGTTGTACCTACAAAAATAACACACGAATTAAAAATTCTACAACATGTATACACAAAACATGAAAACAGAAATCGCAACACAATGCGTGGGTTGCCTCCCTGTTAGCGCTAAATTCATCGTCTTTAGCCAGACATGACCGAAATCCTTCTGTCAATGTAGCTTCACCTTCGTCTTTAGTACTCGCGCCTTTGATCTTTGCTGCTTTCCTTGCTCCGCCTTTGCTTTTTCCTGCAAAAATAACACAAAATTAGAAATTCCATAAAATATAAAATAGAAATCACAGCAAATTGCATAGATTGCTTCCCTTTCAGTATTAACTTCATCGTCGTCAGCCAGACATGACCGAAATTCTTCTGTCAAAGTGGCTTCACCGTCGTCCTTAGTGCTCATCGCTTTTTCTAATTTTTGCTGCTTTCTTTTTCTTCTTTTTTTTCTTTTTTTCTTTAAACCTGCAAATACAAAACAACAATATGAATACATGTGCATGTAAATATGCAAGTGAAGAGATACTCCCTTTTCGTGATGGGTTGGATCTTCATTGTGCTCCTCGGTGCCACATGTCTCTGGTCTCTCTCTGTTGGTTTTCTTCTGAAATCTGCAAAAACACAACACAAAACAAAGGATGCAAGTTACGTGTATGCATGTATGCATGGATGCGTTTCCTATCCCGCTGGGTTAGGTCTTCTACCGGTTCCCTTGGTGACTGCTCAGTCTTCTTTTTTCCAGCAAAGTGCAGCTTCAATCTGCTTACGTCGACCGACTTGGTGAATTCCTCATTTCCCAAATCTGGTAGTCTCATTGCCTTGTTTCCCAATCTTCTGTCTTTTCTGCTTATTTCGCTGAGAATTCTCTGTGTTTCAGATACCTCTGAACATTATGATACCAAGGCTTTCTGTCATTAATTTCCACATCCAATATCTCATCTGTCTCATACGCCGGTTTGCTTACAGCTGTCAACACAAATGATCACATCACCAATTTCTTCGGATTTTCTCAAGCCGCAGCTAGTGTCACCAATGTGTCTGTCATCTGATTTTCTTCGGCAAGCTGAAATTTGCAATAAGGAATAGTCTGTGCCAGACTTCTGAGGTAGAACTCATATGGCTTCAACCATTCTTTCTTTAACTCCAATTCTCCTTGCATCTTCAATTTTTTCAAACATTTTTTACAACAGTGAACCCAAGCTGAGGGAGTTGTCCGTTTCTGATAGGAGCAATCTCTGAGGAAGTAGGCTCAGCCTTTGAAGGTTACTCAATGATCCTTTCATTCTGGTTGCACAAGTCTCTATTACTAGCTGTATATGGCACGGTCGAACTGGTCACATCATTGTTCAGGACTTGCAACTACTCAACAATCTCAGCTACCTTGGCTTCTAATCAATCCCAGTTCTTTGACAAATCTTCCTTCTTTCCCAACCCAACAGGAGTCTTTTATGGCTTTTAAGACAAAAATGGTTAACATGATGCATGTATGCATGACATGATATATGATGTAAACATATTCAAAAATAATTTACGCTAATTGGCCCGTTATCATTTTAAAGTATTCAATCACACTATTGCGCAATGCAAACTTGTCCCAGTTGAAAAGGCCCAACAAGTTTACACTTTTGCGATAACACGGCTAAACAACTTCGAATGATAAAAGGCCCACACGCAAACTGGCCCATCGACATTTCAGAAATTTTGGCATAATTGTCAAAAGGACATGAACTTGTCCCGGTTTAAACGACAACGAGTTCATATCTTTTTAACAAATAGTCCAACTAAATCCAAATGACAAAGGTCCAAAACACAAACATAAAACAAACTGGCCCATCTGCATTTCAAAAATTTTGACCTAATTGTCAAAAGGACATGAACTTGTCCCGATTTAACGAAAACGAGTCCATATCTCTTAACAAAGAGTCCAAATAAATCCAAATGATAATAGTCCAAAACACAAACATAAACACGAATGACAACAGTCTAAAACACAGGCATAAACACAGTAGTCATGATTAATTAAAACACAAATCACAAACATTACAAGATATCATTTCGGAGCCAATTCTCTATATCCCCAGTGGAGTCGCCAGACTGTAGACAACAGGAGCTGGGCGACGCCGTCCTAGGCTCGCGGCCTAGTTGAGAAGTACGAAATAACATGGAGTCGCCACCCGGTGTGAGCCGAGAAAATGAGATTTAAGGCCGCACTCACCCTTCGCAAGAGAGGACCTTAAACCTTTGGGTTCGGAATGGTATCTTACTTTATGTCATCTTGTAATGTTTGTGATTTGTGCAATATTAATCAAAACTACTTAACATACATGTACAATGATAACTCAACCTAATTCACATTCATAAAAATAAATCTTACATTTAAATTCACATGCTTCGAAAGTGAGTTTTCATAACATAACAAATACAAAAATAAACATGTGGGCCAGTAACTTGGCCACTGTTAATGTAGGACCTCGCATACCCGATTAGACGTATCTGACGTCAACCGAATACGCTGCGTCCGTAACAGTAAAGTAACAAAGGGTGCCCTCAGGTCTTACCTTTTAGTCGCTGTCCGGGAGTGCGTTCCACGGTGCCGGAAGGGTTATCATCCCACTGTTCTCACTGATCCGTTGTTTCCGCTGTTTTGTCCGGGTTCGCCGTTTTCATTATTTTCGTCCGTTTTCGACGGATTTGATGTTTCCACTGTTTCCACAGGTTCACTGTTTCAGCTGTTTTCTCTGTTTCCGCACAGTTTGCTGTTTTCTCCGTTTTCTCATTGTTTTGGCACGCCGTTTTCATCGTTTCGCTTGTTATTTTCACTCATGATTCTTCTTGTACTTTTCTGTTATTTTCACTCGCTGTTCTCTCTGTTTCCAACTCAAATTTTCTTTCTCTCTCTTAAATTATCCTTACGTCAATTTTGGTCGCGATTTTGGCCACGTTTTCACGTGCGCATTTCTAATGCAAATGGACCATCAATTACAGGTGTTTGGTTAGGGTTTCAAGGAATTATTTTGGCTCGGTTTCGGGATGGTTTTTACGTGAGTTTGGAGGGTTATTCTTTTGTGTGTGAGGCTCGGTTTTAGGGTTAGTAGGGCTCAGTTATATGGAGGTGCTAGGGGACTGTTTGCGTGGCTTCTTGGCAGTGGCTAAATGAGGTAGTGAAATTCCAGTGTGGAGTGAGCTGCTCGGCAGTGGATACATGTTTGTGGAGGGTTTACGTGAGGGTCATGTGTGCGTGTAGTAACTAGGTGCAGGGCTAGTGTTCTCGGCATTGGCTAGGGTCAGTGGGCGTGCATGTGGCTTGAAGGGTTTGGTACAGGTTCGGCCGAGAATGAGTGTCCTTATTGCGTGCATGAAGGCAGTGGAGATGGTTTGGTGAAGATGATGTGCTCGGCTGTATGAATGAAGTGGCATGAGGTTGCTGAGTGATGCTAATGGGCTGTGGGCGTTAGCTGAAGGTCTTCACGTGGTGAAGAGGTTGCTGTTAGCTTGTGCAGGGTGAGTGTCTTGCGTGGATAGGAAGTGCAGGATGTGAACGTGCGTAAGCAGTGGCGTGAGGGACTTTGTTGTTTGTGAGGGTGCTGAGCTTGAGGAGTTGGTTGAATTGAGTGCTGGGGGGCTGTTGAAGGTGATTGCGATCGATGTGGGAGGGTGAAGGCAGTAGCGTGAAGGGCTTTAGGTGCATGGCTTGCTGAGAGCAATACTCACGTGTGCATGGGGACCGAAGGAAGGGTGCTGGCAGCTTGAAGGAGCTTTGTGTGATGAAGGGGGCTTCACGTGTGCTGTTGAGAGCTGTTGGAGTGCAATGGCGTGAGTGGTGGACTGTGTACTGCTGAAGGCATGATGGAGGGCTGCTGCCGTGAGAGGTGTTGAGTGCTAAGGCCGATGGCTTATGCGTGAGCTGCAGTGGATGTTTCAGGGGCAGTCTTGCGTGGCTTTAGGGGTTGAAATGGCTCGGCAGTAGTGCCATGATCAGGGACGTGTTACACAGCAGGGGTAATTGGCGTGAGGTGATCTGTTTGGTGAGTTGTTCTCGGCTGAGTGCATGCAGGGCTGCGTGAAGTGCGCGAGTGAGTGAAAGGTTTCGTGTCTGGCTCGTGGTGTGAGGGCTGTGTCTAGGGTTTTTTCGTGGGGAAGAAGATGATGGAGAGGGAGCTGTCCACTGCAGGTGAGACCGTGAAGGATGATGATGATGAATTCTGATTTGTGGCTTCTGAAGGCAGTGGTCGTTTAGGTCTGTTGAATGTGAGGCTTGAAGGGTTGTTGAGCTGTGATCCTTTTTGAATTAGGGTTTTTTTGTTGTTTTCCATTGTCGTGAAAGGGGCAGTGAGCTGTTAGGGAGATTCACGTGCAGTGGGCACTTGTGGTGTGTAATGGGTTGTAACATGGAGGGATATGTGGCAGTGATGGGTTGTGCAGTGGGCTGGTGGAGGCATGGGCGTGAGCATGAGGTTTTTTTTTTGGTTATTCTTTGGAGTTAAAAGGAAGGTGCATGGGTTGGAATGGGTTTGTCTTGATAATGGCACGTGGGGCATATTATTGTTTTGAAAATAAAATAAAAAAGAAATGGAGAGTGGGATGCATGGTGATGGCCGAATATGGGGACAAAGTGGGGAAATTAATTTGGTTTAATTAAGTTGTTAATTTATGTGTGTGTATGGAATGTGCGAAGGGTGTATTTTATTTTGTGTTTTAGTTATCCGTTATTTATGTTAAAGTTATTATTTAATTGGTTGGTAATTTTTAATGATTTAATTTAATTCAAATTAATTTAATTGGTTGGTGAATTTTAATTTGCATGGAAGTTAGAGGGTCACAAACAAGGAAAATTAGAGAGAGAAAATAAATGTGAGAAAGAGCGAGGATAAGGTTCCGAGCGAATGATGATTTTGAAAAGGAAAAGGCGATGACGAACCCGAAGCAAAACAAGCGAATACAAGCCACAAAATGTCAATTTTTGACTATGCCCTTCCGGCGTCCGCTTCCCGCGACTCCTGCGACTTAAAAGAGACTGCCTCCGTACGAGACCCATCATCGGGCTGGTATGCAAAAATGCAATGCCTACAATACCCTAAATCTCATGTTGAAATATTTGTTTTGCTCATGGAGATCAAGGACATGGTCCGGGAGGCAGTCTGCAAAGTGTTCCCACTAACCTTGGGGTGATCGGCTAGCTTATGGTTCAAAAACCTGACTCCATGGAGTATTAGTAGTTTTTCACATCTAATGAACTCCTCCGTGTGCCATTTAAAGAAGCATGTGCACTAAGGAAAACAGTGGGATCACTGAGGATGATGAAGCAGCGTGATGACGAGCCGTTGAAGAACTTCATCGACGGATACCACAACTTGGTATTGGAGATCGAGGTACGAGTCCCCGCAGGCATTAGAGAGCTTTAAAATAGCCTTAAGGGTAGGAGATTTTGGTCTCACCTTAGGATACATAAAATACCAGACTATGCCACGACCTTGGAGCAGGTGATGGGATTTGTGACGTTGGAGGAATATGAGAATATAACATGAGGGGGAGCTGCTCGGGTGAAGAAGGAACCAAGACAAAAAAATTATCGGAATACTAGTAGTGGATGAAGAGGATCAGGCCCGAGGCAACGAGAGTTAGGCCAATAACTTAGGGTAACCCAACACCTGAGAGGAGGTCTCTGATCAAGGTTGCACATGTTACTGTGGGCAAGGCGTACACTACTCTCAACAGACCTTTGGCAAAGATAGCTCGAGAGATACAAGACAAGAGCCTACTGATTGAGTCTGACCTGATGAGGTTCCCGGTTGAGAAGATGGATCACATAGTCTATTGTATGCATCACAATACCAAGGCACATGCCACTAAGAGCTGCAAAGATTTGAAGGAGCAGGTTGAAGACCTAATAAGGAATGGCTACCTCAGAGAGTGCATTGATCATGAAACCATGAGTGTCAAACAACGAAGGGATTTTAGGAAGACACTTCATGATGAAATCAATGGCTGCTATGTCAAGTTACTACTTGAAGTTGAAGTTCCCGATCAAAGAGGGGGTCGGGGTAGTGTGTGGAAGCCAGAAGTAAAAGCTGTTTTGCAGCCACGTCAAAAGAAACCTGATGTATTAAAGATGTAGTGGGGCAGAAAATGAAGGAAAGAGAAGAGGGCGCAATAAAGGTAGAGTCAGCCGACCCCCGACTCGAGGACCCCACTCAGTATGAAGGGGCAAGGGAGGAGCTGGAGCCAACATAGCTTTTTGGTTCCGAGAAGATAGCTAAGGCGAGGACGGGTTGAAACCAAGCCTGAAGAAGAAGTTAATGGACTTCTTGAAGGAATACGCAAATATTTTCGCTTGGATTCATGAGGATATGCCCGAAATAGATCCTCGGGTCATCATTCATCGCCTGACAATAGATCGGGCTCATAAGACAGTGAATGAGAAAATGAAGACCTTTATCCATGAACGATTGAACGGTATAAGGCCATCCAAGTAGAGGTGGATAAGTTGATGAAAGTTGGGTTTATCAGGGAAGTTAAATACCCGGAGTGGGTATCAAATGTGGTCTCGGTGAAGAAGGCCAATGGCAAGTGTTGTGTGTGGATTTCTCTGATTTAAATACAAGGTTTGCCCAAATGACAACTTTCAACTTCCTAAGGTGGACCAGCTGGTGGACTCGACAGCCTTTCATGGGATAGTAAGTTTTATAGATGCATTCTCAGGATACAATCAGATCAAAATGCGTCCCGGTGATGAAGAAAATACAACCTTCATCACAGACCAATGGCTGTATTGCTACAAGGTGATGTATTTTCGATTGAAGAACGATGGGTCAACGTATCAAATATTGGTGAACCGGGTCTTCAAGCCCCCTCATCGGCAAGACGATGCAGGTCTATGTCAATGACATGATAACAATGATTGTAATATCAGAGGACCATTTGAGGGACCTAAGAGAAACTTTTGAACTCTTGAGGAGGTATAAGATGAGGCTAAATCCAGAAAAAATGTGCCTTCAGGGTATCATCGGTAAAGTTTTTGGGGTACATGGTCAGCGCAAGGGGAATTGAGGCCAACCCTCAGAAGATCAGGGCGGTGCTAGATCTAAAGTCACCGAGGACAGTGAAGGAGGTGCAGAGTTTGACCGGTCGGGTAGCAGCGCTCAACTGGTTTATATCTAAGGCCACTAACAAATGTCATGTCTTCTTCCAGTTGATCAAGTAGGCAAAAAAGGAAGTTGAATAGACGAACATGTACGAGAATGCATTTCAACAACTTAAAGGGTACCTAACTCAACCTCCACCTCTGGCCAAGCCAATTCCGAGTAAGATGTTATTTTTGTATTTAGTTGTTTCAAAACATGCTGTAAGTTTAGTGCTAGTATAAGAAAAGATAAAATTCAGAGGTCAATGTATTATTCTAGCAAGGCCTTATTAGATGCGGAAACCTGGTACCCAGCCCACGAACTGATGGCCATGTCCTTAGTTACTGCAACAAGGAAGTTGCGTCCATACTTCCAAGCTCACCCCATCGGGATATATACCGACCACCCACTTAGAAAAATATTGCATAGACCAGAGACCTCGGGTCATCTGTGAAATGGTCAGTAAAAATTAACGAATATGATATACATTACCTACCTCAAGTATCCATTAAGGGACAAGCTCTAGCTGATTTTGTAGCCGATTTCACGGGGCCTTAAGTCATGATGGTCAGGGAAAAAAACAATTGGGAATTGTTTATTGATGGGTTAATTAGTTCACAAGGATGTGGGGTTGGTGTCATCCTCAGGAACGAACATGGTGAAAAGCTGAGCTACGCACTAAGGTTCGCGTTTGAAGCAACCAATAACGAGGCTGAGTATGAAGCGATCTTGGTCGGGCTAAGGCTTTTTAATGCGATCGAGGTAACATATGTGATAGTGAAGAGTGACTCGCAGATGGCTATCTAGCAGATAAACGATGAGTTCCGGGTGAAAAAGCCCAATACAATAGCTTACCACGCATATGTGAAAAGAATGGTATGAGGAATTGAGAATGTGAGCTTCGAGCAGGTCGATCAAGAGAATAATCAGCAGGCAGATTCATTGGGTCGGTTGGCGTCGTCCATCAAGTTTAAGATTCCTCGAGTCATCCCCTTAGATATCTTAGAGCCTAATAGTGTGGGAGAATGAACCGACCTGGATGGACCCAATCAAAAGGTACCTATAATTTGGAGATTTACCAGAGGACAAGAAATAGGTAGGAAGGTTGAAGTATCGAAGTGCATGTTTTTGCTTGATAGATGAAGTGTTGTATAGAATGAGCTACATAATGTCGTATTTGAGGTGTCTTGGGTTTGAGGAGGCAAATTATGTGTTGAGAGAAATTCCTGAATGAATCTGCGGAAGCCACTCTAGTGGGAAATCAATTTCCTACAAGGCACTCAGGTATGGTTTTTTCTGGTCAGCAATGCATCATGATAGATTCGAAGTGGCCCGAGCATGTGATGGATGTCAGAGGAATGCTAATGTGACTCACCAACCATCCGAGCAACTGACCACCTTGTCGAGTCCTTGGTCGTTTCCCCAGTGGAGGTTGGATCTCATTGGACCTATGCTAATGGGTCGAGGATATGTCAAGTTTACAATCGTAGCAATCGACTATTTCACCAAGTAGAAGCGGTGAACAAAACAACAATCTGTAGGCGAGGCTCAGGTTATGTAAGGGTTTATGGGTTGAAGAACTGCAAGAAGTTCCATGGGCACATCAGACAACTTACAAAGACTCCACAAGGGAAACGTCTTTCTCGTTGGCTTATAGATATGAAGTAATGATTCCAGCAGAGATCGAGAAGACCCATCGGGTCTAATATTTTAAAGAATGACAAAATGAACTTCTCCTCAGGCACCACCTTATTCTGGTCGGGGAGAAAAGAAAGAGGTCGATGCTCAAAATGGCAGCATATCGAAAAAGGATGACCCGTTTCTATAACAAGAGGGTCCGGGTATGAACCTTCTGTCCCAGAGATTTGGTCTTAAGGCGAGTCACCCTGAATACAAGGAATTCCGAAGAAGGCTCACCGGGAGGCAAATAGGAAGGGGCTTATAAGGTTGCTGAGGTCATCAGGTTGGGTGTCTATCACCTGGAACAATTGGACAACATCAGACTCAAGAAGCCTTGGAATGCAGAAATGCTAAGAATGTATTTTCAATAGAGTCTCTCTTAACATGACCATCAAAGAGTTGTAAGAATGACAATAGATCCCAAGAATATAGATAGAGCTTTCCTTTTATAAATAAAAACTTGTACACATACGCTTGTTTATTATTTGAATGGGAAAGACTTATTTAATATTCTTGGGAAATACTCATGATCGGAATACAACAAGGGGTGCAAGACATGTGGGAAAAGTGCGCACCCTAGTGACACGTCAATCCCTGGTGTCTAGGCATAGCAAGCAGACCCGGACCCGATCCGGGTCCGCATGGACCCGGACAACCCAGGTCCGGTTAGACCCGGATCCGTAAAAAAAAATTTACGAATCCGGGTTTTTATTTTGAAGACCTGCATTTAACCGGGTCCGGATGCGGGTCCGGGTGGTTCTGGACCCGGTTAAATAAAAAAATAAAAAAAAAACAAAAACAAAAACAAATTAATTTAACCTTAAATCCCTCTTAAATCAAAACGTAAAATCCTTAACCCACGGGCCAAATGTATCAAAAAGCATTCACTACACTATGTACCCGCCAACTTTTTGATCCAAATATTTTCCAAATTTAACTAAAATAAATATAAAAAAATTCTCCAGCTTGATCTTGTTTCTCTGATTTTTTCTCCTTTTAATTTTTTCCCCTATATTCAGTTACCTTATAATCTAAACACCTGAGAATTTTGCAACAAAATATTACCGTTGAAGACCAAATTTTTAAAAATGGCGTCAAATTCTCAACAGCGGCAACATCATCAAACTCAAGCAGCGGCGACACCACAATCTTCAGAGGATCGATGTAGGGATAGTTATTGATTAAGAACGTGCAAGAATAGAGGATCCTGCTCTGTCTATTGCTGGAGCTGTGCAGTCACAGAAATCGGTTGTGCGGGCAATTTCACAATTGCAGTCGCTTCCTGGTGGGGATGTGAAGTTGTTGTGTGATACTGTTGTTGAGAGTGTGAGGCAGCTTACTATATATGATAGGGTTATGGTATATAAGTTTCATGTGGAAAAAAAACAATGGAGGAGTTGCGGATCCCGGATCCGGATCCGTGTATACCCCCGTCCGGACCTGGATGCATTTTATCGGGTCCACATCCGGACCCGGGTCGGCTGAAGAGCATGCGGATCTGGATCTGGCTGAGCTGGAACGTTAATACCTAATGGCTTGCACTTTTGGGGAATATAACAAGAATGAATGTGTGGCGTTTGGCGCCTCAGGTATCCATAACACGTTCGGCGAGAGATTCAGCATGGCATTTGGTGCCCCAATGTAATCATAACACGTATGGATTGAAGACAGATGTGGGGTACTACGGTATCATTGGGTTTGCATAGCACGGGGAGGGCCCACATGCCTTCATGGCGTTTGCAGCCTTAGGATGTGCCTAGCATAGGGAATGGAAATGCCCATATGGCGTTGGCCATCACATTTCGAACATGCCGAGCATAGCACGGGGAAGGCTGAGAGGCCTATGTGGCATTTGCAGGCATAGGATTTTGCCTAGCATAAGGACAATCTCCTTATGAAGTTGGCCGCCCCTACTGTCCGTAGCTCGGTTCGCCGAGAATTTGCACTGTGAGATTCAAAATTATTATTTTGGGTAATATGGGGTAGGACGTTGCTTCAGTTCCCTCGATGATTTTGGGTCTGTGCAGAGTGTGTGATACGTCACCCTTGTTACATTTATCGTCGTTTATTTTATTTTTACATGACTTGGTATGGGACGCCACTAACAATGTTCGTGAGGATGACTGGAGGATGAAAATCTTCCCTCAATGTCTTTGAGATTGTGGATATAATGGCTCAGGACTGCATTCGTTCTACCGAGACCATATTATTGAATGGCACATGAAGGCATACTCCCTTGTGGCTAAGTGGTTATGATGGCTCGGGGCTGCATTCATTCCGCCGAGGCCATGCTGTGTGATGGCACAATGAGGGAACATTCCCTTGTGGCCAATTGGTTATGATTGGCTCGGGGTCGAATATGTCCCACCAAGGCCTTGTTATGTTCGTTAGCATGAGAACATAATTTCTCCTCATGTCCTTCGTTGAGTGGCACAAGAATGGATCATTCCCTTGTGGCCATATTTGTATTGGCTCGAGACTGGGTTATGTCCCGACGATGCCCTATTGTAGTGTGTTGGCACAATGAGGGGTCATTCCCTTGTGGACAATTTTATTGATCAGCTCGGGGATGAGTTACGTAGCCATATTGCTGTAATAGACGAAGGATGGGAGTTTTCCCTCATAATTTGACTTGTTTTGTATGTCTTTGCAGATCATTCCATTCTAGGATCACAACATGTCAAGAGCATGCATCAGCCAGAGTTGGCATAAGATGAGCTTCTTCAAGCGAAGAAGCCAGTGGATTGACTGACCAGAGTTAATTCAAATCCACATCTTCAATCTGAGAAGGCCTAATGGAATAGATGACCAAGTTATGAATAAGAAGTAGAGGTGCAAATCAGGATTGTGAACCAGATGTGAATTTTCACAATGAGTATTGAAGCTTGCAGTTGCGGTACCCGTTATGAGGTGGTGCAGACGAGATTCTAGACTTGATGAAAATTGAGCATCGGTATGAGAATGAACCACCATCTTTTATGAAGTTCCCAACATCAACTCGCCAACTCGTTCATATCGAGAACTATGAGACATATGCTACCCCGGGGTAGTTCAAATACCGATGAGTGGTCGAATGAGATTTGTACTTGGCCAAGTGAGAATGATTAAGGTCCAAGGGCTCAGAGAGGTTGATGTCGGACAGGGGGTCCTGACCCTGCTATACAGAACAGTCCTCACGATGGCAGAACCTGTTGGTGATGAAGCAAGTTGGGATACTGACCCGACCTAGAGAAGAAGTGCTAGATTTGGTAGCATTGGAGTATTTGTAAAAGTGGACCCGATGAATTCCATGTGTTACAACCGACCTGGTTAGAGAATTCAGGAAGTTTGATCAAACATCATCTGCCTCGGCATGGCGACCCGAGGAACGAATATGAGATCACATGCTGATCTGTATTGAAGCCACATGATGTATGTCTACTTGGAAGTTTGGGCCTCCAGAAGGCTGATGTGATGGAAGTTGATTAATGACTCTCCTTGGGAAGAGACTCTGACAGACAGAACAATACCGGAGCAGTTGAACCGCAGGCTGTCACACCAACAAAGTGTGTAGTAGTGGCCAAAAGATTGAAGTGATGGGTTTTTGCCAACATAGGGTGGTTGAGCTAAGTGTCAATACGACTGTTTGCTGAGCGATTGGGGAAAAACAGCGTGAGGGTAATGATGGCATGGTGACGACGACTGTCATCATAAGTTGATAGAATATCGGATTTAGAAGCTTATATAAAGGAGTTCAAGATTCAGATTAAAGGGTTATAAAATTTTACATCTCACCACTTAGAGAGAAGCCAAGAGAGCAAAGAGTCTAGTGATAGAGAGAGAAAATAGATCGACATTTGACCAATTGAGAGAATTGTAACGGGATTGTTATAAGACCCGATGTGTTATTTACTATTTGTAAGCTCTAAACCTCACTTGTAGCTCGGGTCGGTTTTGACCCCGAGCAGGTAATAAAATATTCATTTTCTCCCGTGGATGTAAGTTGGAGCCACTCTTCGTCAATTGGAATGAAAAACAACAGCCAACAAAGTTAATTCTAATTCGCAGCAATCACACAATATCCAGAACAGTTTCATTTGCATAAAATATTTTTACGCCTAATCCACAGCCTTGAGGGATACATCAAAGCACTAGAGTTGTCTATGTCGTATTACCGATATCAACCACTAACACACATAGTAAAGAGCAGATTAGCTTTAGCACCATCTCCCTAGTTTGACCGCTTAATTTGTAATATTTTCACTTCTTTTTCTATACATCTTCCTTTTTCTTAATTAATAGAATAAAGTTAAAAACAATACTGTAGATAATGGTATAATACCAATAAAATGTTAAATAAACTGCACATCATAAATTCATAACCGTCGTTTTATACCATTGATGAAGGTAACTGAGCTCTAATAACAATGTTTAAATCATTTTTTTTAACGTTGGAAACCCGCCGCCAAACCATCCGACCCGAGCTTAAGCGGAACAGGTAAAACCCTCGACTGCCCCATAATCTTACAAGAAATGCACCCGCTTGACTCAAACTCATGACCTGACAATCAAATCTTAAACCATTTGCCACTAAACCATACCCTTAAGGGGCGTTTAAATCATACTTGTTAAAACCCGAAAAAATGCAGTAGTAAGTTTATTCGATAAATATTTTCGTCCATTCATTAGTTTAATTACATATACAATGTATATAACATATTTACACAGTTGAACTATTGAAATGAATTCCACATGAATAAATGAGGAACATGCTCATCAGTCTTAAAATAAGACCTGCAATTACATTTAATTGTAGTAATAGAAAAAGTATTAGAATTTACTAGTTCATTTCTCCTTGCTAGTTGTTGCCTCTGGAAGTTTGAAGGTGGGAGGTTTGTCAGCACCTCTCCTTGAGTACTCTCTCCATCTTCGTGCTGCTGCTGCTGTCCTCTTTGCTCTTTCCTTCACTTCCTCTTCTGCAACAACCACACACAAGATTACTTCTACATAAATGTTCGTTTGTTAGCTTGATTAGTATTCTGGTCATACAATTTAATTCTCAAAATCCTTGTTGTTTTTTCTATGCCTTCCATATGTCAAAAACAACATGATTTGATTATGGAAATGATTTTTCCGTCTCCATTTGCTCAAATAAAGTTTCTGGAGAATGATCATGTACCAATTCCCTCTCTGTTAATGAAGGGTTTGGTTCCTTTGGACAACACTGAAATTTAGGGGTGTTCACGGGTCGGGTTGAGTTTTTTTGAATTTTGTGAGAACCCGAACCCGAAATTTGAGAGGTGAAACCCGATCGGGTCGGATTGGGTCGTCGGATTGGCCAAAAAAAAAATTAATGATTTAATTATTTTAAAATATAAATACTAGTTATTTTATGTCCTGAAAATTATCATATATATAAAATTTCAAGATAACAAAAGTAATAAACAAATGAAATAATAGTAAAAACTTTAAAAAAATAATAAAACTTTTAGAAAAATAATAAAAATCTAATAGGATCGGGTCGGATTTTAATATCAAACTCGTGACCCAACTCGAAAATATCAGGTTGGGTCGGATTAACTCGGAAAATCATTTTTTTTTTTTTTTTTTGAAAACCGCACGGGTCTGGTCACGGGTTGACCCGAAAATTTATACACCCCTACTGAAATTCAACAATTTTACTAGATTTTGGTATTTTATAGGGTTATCCACTATCGATTCATGACTCGGGAGAGTGCGTTAATTAAGTTTTAAGGTATTTATAAACATTTGATAGTTGTATGCGTAAAAAATAAATTAATACATATTAAGAACAGTAAACTTAAGAATTAAAGTACCAAGGAAAGATTACTCAAGCTGAGAAGATAGTAGCAACTTCCTTGTACTAAATCCATCATACCTGAATTTTGATAGTCTTTCGGCGTGCCCCAAACATTACTCCAGAATGATCCAGTTTTATCAGAATATTTCTCCTGATTCATCATCCTTATTTTAGCTTGTTCCTGCAAAAAAAAAAAAAAACCCTCGGAGTTATCATTCATAGACAGATAAAATCAATGAGAGAATACAGCAATTTAGAACTTAACGACCCAAAATCAATAAGCATACAGCATTTCTTCGGAAAAGGTCACTGCAATAAAGACTTTTATTTCAAGCAAAGCATAAGAAGATTTAAGGATTTGTTTAGCCTATGCTTTAGGCAGTTCAAGCCAAACCATAATGTTACAACAAAATTGTCAATAAGAAAAAGATTAACTTGATTTAAGACGTATATAACCATACCAAAACTTTTGCTTGCTTCTTTTCCCATCGAGAACTTGCCTGGCAAATAATTGCATCAAATTAATCAGAAATACTCAACTGACTAATAAGATACTGAAAACAAGCCAAGCAGATCCCAAAATGGGGATGAATTTAGTTCTCTTTTGCAAGACCATGCAAATGTAAGATGGTAAGCAACAATTCATCCAGTTGACAGAAAGGATAATATAGAAAATATCAAAAGTAACATTCTTACCATCCTAAAAACATCAGTCGAGCCAGATCCCATTCCTGAAAGCATCATGGCTACCTGATCAACATCCAAAATGCCCAAGATTTAACAAATCAAAAGCCAATTAAAGGAAAACAATCAAACGAGTCGTATAAGAATACATTTCGTGAGATATATAGAAGTTCTTCTATGCTCAGAAGAAGAAGCGAAATTTTTTTGTTTTGCACAAATATTTAGCTAAAAGAAAATGCCATAAAATCTTCAATGAAGCAGGTAATATGTACATCTTAAATCAATTAACAGGAGGGCTAAACATCAGATATTTGTTATCTTTCATGTTCCATCAGCCTGAATTTAATCAGCAACTTGCCAAATAGATTAGGAGGAAATGATCGTAAGCGTAGATGCTACACAGAATAGTTACATCTAACTCTTAACAATAAAGTAGCAAAAATTGTTTGTGTATCTAAGCAAGAATGCCGAAAATGTAACAGAAAATCTTACATTTACTCTTTCTACTCGGCGCATTTCGTCTTCAAGCAAAGACAACTGTTGAGCAGAAGTCCTATGAATGCAATCAACTGGGCTGAAAAACACATGGAATCATCATCTTCAGTTTATAGAAATAAATCAACATATGACAATGACTTGGAGTGAGACATAATGTAAGAATATAACATGTTCAATATTAACGAATTGATAATAATCCTAAATTAGTAAATTATTGCTGGAAGAATATATAATGGCATCAAAATAATAGAGCACATATGAACACAGTAATGTATAGATAAAACTTTTGTTGTTACTGAAGTCATAAATTGATATCATAAATAAAAGCATCAAGACAATTAAAAAAAAAAGTATCCACAAGGAAGGAACCTACCAAGTTTCAATAGCTTGTTGAATTAATTCATTGTTTCCCCACTGGCTGTAAACTCTTGCTCTTCCAAAGTCCTCTTCAATTTTAAAAACATCCGGGGCCACATTGGCACAATTTTTACAGCCTGTGAAGAAAATATGCCAGCTTCAGTAAAATTCTTAGAATTTCTAGGAACTTATGTATCCTTCATCTTAGAATATAGTCTGTAAGAGTTTGTATATTAAATAGTAATATGAATCCCACATAGAAAATGTAAAGGGAATATGAAAAGTTTATAAGTGGTTTTTGCACACTTATATTAAGTTGGATGATAAGGCTTGGGCTTGGGCTTGGGCTTGGGCTTGGGTGTATGGTTTGGATGTATGGTTGGCATGATAATTAATATATATATTTAATATATATATTAATTGGTCAAAAGATGGGCCTTGGGATAATTGGTCAAAAGATGGGCCTTGGGATATAATTGGTCAAAAGATGGGCCTTGGGATATTAATTGGTCAAAAGAGTTTGTGATTAATTAGCCTCCATGGAATAATTTTCTGTTTTGTTTATTTTTGGATTTAAATCTTAATTTAAATCAAAAGAACACAACTCTACTCAAAGGTCATCAACCCTGCATCAGTCTCCAACTGTTTCTAACTGTCTATTTATATAGAACAGTTTGTATTTGAAGATATATACTTTTTATGAAAAACGTGGATTATCACATCTGATCTTTGGAAACGAAATATTGAGTAGATTCGCCAGGGGTCGATTTCCGTGCAGAATTTCGACTTCAGATTGTTGAATCCTGGTGGCAGACGTCCGTAGAACTACAAGCACAAGAGTAGGGACGAAATTCTGCTATAGGACATAGCATTACGCTAGCCTCAATCTCAAGTCTGTGAGTTTATATATTTTGTTTACTTGAATTGTAAGTTCTGTCTTTGGTTTGGTTTGTAATTTTATTTATAAGTTTCTAATATTGTTTGTAAAGATTCTGTTTCAATAAGATTATCACTTTCGTTGATTGTTTCATTCCTTCATCTTAGAATATAGTCTTCTGCGTACACAATTTGTAAAAGAGAGCTTTAAAAGTAGTAATGCTAGGAATGCCTTAACTTCCCAGATGACTTCAGCACCTACCATAGTAATGCTAGGAAAATGCCTTAACTTCCCAGATGCACTTCAGCACCTACCTTCACAGTCTATAAGCTTTTTCATAATCTACAACTGCTTGAAATAATAAAATTTTAGATGCTGACATCACAATCCCAGGGCTCAAAGTGACTTTATGCATACCTATGCAACTGAATTCATCGACAAACACGTGATCCTTTCGGCAGGAATCATCCAAGAAAGGATTGGTAGCAGTCAATGAATACCCATGAATATCATCATAAACCATCCGCTGCACCGGATCACTGAGAACCTGCACAGGAAGTGTCTATTTATAGTAGAAGAAAAATAACTACTTAAAAATCATACTATATAATCACTCCAATTCAAATGTGAACCCACCGCATAAACCTCATTAATGAATATGCAGAAGTTTGTGGTCTCTGGATCATTCCCACTCAAGTCTGGATGGCAAGATTTCATGCAATTATAGTAAGCTTTCTTAATCTGCTCTGCTGTGGCATCAGGTAGCTGTTAAAATCCAGCAATAGCAATCAAGTAACCACACATGGTAGATCTTCAATCACAATAATCACTTCAAGCTTAAATGTAACAAATCAGTCAAAATTAAAGCATCTGGAAGTGAGAAAATAATCAAAGTAGTGCCAACTTTACAACAAGAAAAACAGTTACAGAAATGAATTCAAGATTATAAAATGTTTTTTTTTTTCTCATGATCGATCCAAGCAGAAAATTTAATAAATTACCAATCCCAAAACAGCATAATAGTCATCAGCAATGGAATCCGTTGTGGCAGACTCCTCTGTAGCAACTCTCACTCTGCCACAGCTCCTTATCTTGCCACCATGACCCACCAAGCTCAAACTGCTACTGTTATTAGGCAGCAAGCGCCGTGAGCTTCTTGCGCTGAAGCTATTCAGTAAAGGGTTTTGAAATTTGAGAGCATCAGTGCAAACAGGGGTCAGTAACTGGGCAGCCATTATTGTACAAGAAAGCATGCAAAGTAAGAGAAGAGGAGTGAATGAGAAAATGAAGAAAACAGTTGGATTTTGTTTTGGGGTGATAATGGAATATCTATAAAGTATGAGGATGAAGAAATGACAAATTTTGGCGTGGAAGTTTAAAATGATGACGTGGCAAAATAACAGCCATAGAGCTTCCTTGAATCAACGAGAACATGTTTGTCAGACATGTTGCACGTGCCACCTTGTGGATAATTGTTGCCTCATGCTTCAAAGCTGAAGCAAGCAACGGCTTTGCTTCGGCTTCCGGCACTCTTTTGTTTGTTTGTATCGAACGGGCCGGACTCTTATAAGAAAACTGACCAAGACCAATGAGCATTCCTCGAGCGAAAGTATTTTCCCTCCCAAATCGAATTATGGCTGCGAAGCGCGTGAAGAACGCGCTTCGACATCGAAGAACAAAGTCTGAACATTGAACCCCACGCCGATTATTCCTCATCTCCGATAATGCAACCACCGATTGGTTCAATGCCGAGTACCCGTGCTCCCTCCGCCAACGACCAAAACGGCGACGGGAGAGAAGCCGCCTAAAGCCGCGGGGTTTTTGTAGTGTTCTCAGACATTGCAAGGAGCATCCTCAAACCTTTAAACCCCTCAACAAGAACAGAAATGAAACAACTCAATCTCAGCCTCATCCGATCGCCGAGTCGATTCAGCCCACCCCACCTCCTCCTCAACCGCCGGTCGTCATCCGTTGTGAATGTCATGATTTAAAGTCTAATATTTTATAATACAATTTATTACTTATTAATAAGAGATATTTGTTTTCCACACATCGTTACATACATATTTTATGTTTATGTCCCGATATATTATGTCAAATGAATATTGTTAATCCAAAAGGTGTTTGTGATTATGAGAGTCAACGATATTTATACGAATAAGTCTCGAATCAAGTTCTTGGTAAAATGTAATTGTTATACATGAGTCATGACAATAATATATCACTTGGCAAATATTATTGTATGTCGCCTAAATTGACATTTGATGTTAATAGAATGAATAATGAGTCTCATATCATATGAACACAAATAATATATATCTTTTTTAGTAAAATGGAATATCGAACACGACCATAGAAACGTAAGATTACATGGTAATATTATCTAAGGTCATTGATCTTCACGAAGCGAATCTTCGCCTTGCAACAAAAAAGGCTTTCCCACTTATAAGGGAACTATCAGTGGATCCCTGTGAAAGATGCATGGGCCAAGCAGAAGCAATATAGACACGTAATAATACATCAGTGTCGTTATATTCTCTAACCTGAGATCACATGTTGACTTATACGATAGTACTCATGATTCATTAGTATATCATCATTCGACTAGCCACATCCTTTGAAAAAATACTAGATGGTCTTAAGCTATTAACGTACGAAGTCATGTGTGCTTCAAGAATTGATCTGATAACTTTGATAATAAAAACTATAAGTATTTCAAGCAAACTCAAAGTTATGGATATAAGTATTTGGCCAAAGCATTCGATATCTTAGAGATATCAAATCCACAAGATCGAGTTTAAAGATATGTCTAGTATAAGGATTTGACATTACAATCATCACATACTCAATAAGAAACATAAATATCGGAAAGAAAGAAATGACATGCTCGAAGTGTATTCTGATAGATTCATATGTTTTCTCATTTCATTCATCGACTGTAGGTCATAGCATGCTACTAGGTATTTACCCATGATCTGTGGGGTATCATAGAGATGAAATATTAAGGAGTTAATATCATCTCATTGATACTCAATAATGAACCTAGGACAGTCGCATAAATATAGTTCACATTTATTTTATTTTTTTAAAAGGTTTTATGTGTTTTATTTTTTTTAAAACTTTCTTGTAATTTCTATTTATTTTAGTAATAAAATTGTGTGTGTTTTTATTCACATCATGAATAGCTAATTTCATACTACTGGGCTAAATAGTGAAGCTTTTAATATGAAAATATAAATTAATCTCACTTATATTATAATATATAAATTGAAATCTAAAGATTAATATTTAATTTAAATCTGGATTAATTATTGACAAACTTAGTTACTGTCTATATGGCTGATTTTACTTATTTGGCATAATTGAGTACCTAACTGGACTTATTATAGACAAATGCTATCACCTGCTGGTTTTTTTATTTTGACATAATTAATTCCTGAAATAAATTAACTGGGTAATATTAACAATTTATATATTATAAAAAGTGAGATTTCTAAATTTGAAATATTAAAAAATGATCCCCTAACCCCTATCATTTTATTTTATTGTTACAGTCCAATTAAAAAAATGCAATCACTTTAAACAATTCACTCCTTTTTTTTCACTAAATTTATTATTTTATCTTATTAAATTTATTCCCTGATGATCAATCCCGGACTTACCAGGTTATTTTATTACTTAGACACTCTTATACTTGAGAGTAAAGAATCACTTTGTGAGTGTGTCAAGTTTTTGTCGACATTGCCAGAGAGTAAATTTAGTAGATAATTTAGTAGATAGAATAATCCTTGTATATTTTTTTCTTCTTTCTTTTTTATTTTTATTTTTTGTATTTCTTTTTGTTATATTTTCTGCATCTTATTTTCTTTCTTCTTTTTATTTGTGTTGATCCGAAATATCCTGATTGATCCAAAATGAATCTCGAACCCAGACATCCCACATACATAAAAAAACCTTGTATTTAATTCTTCAAGGTTACAAGAGATAGAAAAATCAATTAAAATAGAGCTTGCATTTTGCCAAAGAATTTCTTGAATCATCCTCATCTAGAGATTCTTCAATAATTTTTTATGAGAACCTAATTCGAGAAATTGAGACAGTTGAACGAGAAATTCAATTGAGATCTGAATTGACAATAATCATATGACGTTTTTAGATCTGAATCACTACATTTGTATTTTATTTATTTGTTTTTCTTTTATTTTATTTTTATTTTTATTTTTTTCTCACTTATTTATTATTTTCTTTTTGTAAGTATTGCAGTTGTATTTTTAAATTTTAGCATATAGTCTGCATTTAGGTTGCATGAGACATTGGTCTTTATCATCTAGCGGTAGATTAAATAGAGAGTTTTCATCACCTTCATCGTCAATCAAAATGGCTGGGAACCAAAATGAAAATTCATCTACTCGAAATGAAAATACAATTGATCCGGAAGAAAACGAGTATCAGCATAGCGATCTTAATCATCTTATGACACTCAGACAATTCATGACTCCCACTAGGACAAGATCACCATCTTGCATTAATTTTCCCCCAAATACAACATGTTTTAATTTTAAGCTAGGTGTCATCTAGCTTTTACCCACATTCCACGGTCTAGAATCAGAAAATCCTTATTAGCACTTAAGGGAATTTGAAGAGGTATGTAACACTTACACATACCAAAATTGCAGCATGAATATAATTCAACTCAAGTTTTTTCCTTTTCTTTAAAGAATAAAGCTAAAATTTGGCTGCAGAACCTTAGGTCAGGATCCATCAGAACATGAGATGATTTGCAAGAATGGATTCTGAAAAAATTATTTCCCTCTTACAGGACAAACTCCTTTAAAAGTAGAATCACAACTTTCACACAAAAGTCGGGGGAAATATTTTACCAATATTGGGAGAGATCTAAAGAGATGTTGAATGTTTGTCCACATCACGAGTTTGAAACATGGAGGCTGGTTGACTACTTCTACGATGGTTTAAGATCCCAAGGTCGACAAGTAGTGAAAATGATATGTAATGGTGAATTTAGGGATAAAAATCCTGAAGATGTATTAGATTACCTAGAACACATAGCAGAGAATGCACAACAATGGGACACAGTTGACAATTATGAGTTGTCTGTAAAACCACAGTCATCTGATAGAGGTATGTTTAACCTTAGGGAAGACCATGACCTTTCTACTAAATATGCATCTCTAGTTAAAAAAAGTCGAGGCATTAGAAATGAGGAAGAGTAATCATGTCAAGTCAATTCAAGAAGTCACATGTCAAATATGTAATTCAAATGAACATGTCACACAAGTTTTCCCAACCTTACCAGCCCTAAAAGAATGTCTCCACGATTAAGTTAGTTCCATAAACACCTTCAAGAGACCAAATCCAAACCTATACTCCCAAACCTACAATTCTGGTTGGAGAAACCCTCCAAAATTAAATTAGAGGAATGGTAACCAAGCATAACCATCACAACAACCTCCCCATGTACACCAGAATTTCCAAAATTCCCAGAATTATGCACCATATGTCCCACCACTTAGGAAAACCCTTGAGGATACATTGCATGCATTCATTGGGAAATAAGAAGCCATCAATAATCAAAATGTGCAAACATTGATTGATTTGAAAGATACTTTTGCCAAAATCACATCTGCATTGACCATTAATGAGAAAGGAAACTTTCCTACACAACCACAGTCAAATCCCAAGAGTCATCAAAACCCCCACGAGGGTAGTTCTGGTAGTCAATATATAGACTATGTCAAATATGTTATTACTCTTCGCAGTGGTAAGGTCATCCACAGACCTATTATTGAACCTTGCGAAGCTGAAAATAAATCAGATTCAAAGGGTCATGAATGGGTTGATGAACCATTACCTATCGTTGATGATAATAATTTTTCTCATTCACTCTATTTCCTCAAGCATTAAAAACAAATAAATTGAACCATTCCCCAGAGATATATGGAATATTCAAAGAAGTAAATGTCAATATTCATTTGTTAGATGTCATCCAGCAGATGTCATCTTATGCCAAATTTTTGAAAAACTTGTGCACCGTTAAAAGAAAACATCAGGTAATAAATAAAACTTTTCTAGCTGAACAGGTAAGTTTCATTCTCTCAACCAATAATGCATTAAAATACAAAGACCCTTGTTGTCTAACTATTTCATGTATTATTGGAAATCAAAAAATTGAACATGTTTTGCTTGATCTTGGAGTCAATGTCAATTTGCTTCCATTTTTGTTTTACCAAACATCAACTACTCTTTTACTTGCCGATAGATTAGTCAAGGTACTGAAAGGAATTGTGGAAGACATGTTATTACAAGTCGATAAATTCAAATATCATGTGGATTATTTTCTTGGAAACACAACATGTAGCAGACAGTTATAAGCTAATTCATGTAATACTTGGTCGCCCATTTTTAGCAACAGCTGATCCTTTAATTAATTGCAAGAATGGAATCATGAATTTATCCTTTGGCATTATGATGTTGGAGCTTAATGTTCTTAACATGTACAAACAACTATACGACGAGGATAGTGAAAACGAGAGCATGTAACTAATTGAACTAATTTTGGAGGAACATATTCATGGGAGTTTATCTGATCCCATGGAAATTAGTACAAATAATTTTCTTGAATCAAGTGCGCAATTAGATTCGAATACTCCTAATGATTTTTTACTTGATTCTACACAGGTACTGGAAGACGATGGAGAAAAATAAAATTTGGAGGAACTAGGAACAATGGAAGAAGAGAAACATGAGGAAATACCCAAATTGGAATTAAAGACTTTGCCAGAAGGAGTATGCATTTCTTGGAGATGAACAAACTTACCATGTGGTAATTTCTTATTCCCTTACAAGCAATCAAGAAGGTAAGTTGTTAAATGTGTTGAGAGAACATCAACTAATCCATTGATCTGCACACACGGAATACATTTAGAAGATAATACTAGGATATATCGTCAACTTCAAAGAAGATTAAACCCTCACATGAAAGAAGTGGTAAAAACAGAAGTCCTTAAGCTTCTTAATGTAGGCATTATCTATCATATCTCCGATAGTAAGTGGGTAAGTCCTACATAAGTTGTGCCTAAAAAGTCTGGAATAACTATCGTAAAAATTGATAAAGGAGAATTAATGCAAACTCAAATCCCATCTGGTTGGCGTATGTGCATTGACTATAGATAACTAAATGACGCCACTAGAAAAGATCATTTTCCTTTACCATTTATTGACCAAATTTTGGAAAAAGTCACACGACATCCATACTATTGCTTTCTTGATGGACCACTCATGTTATTATCAAATTCTCATTGCTTTAGAAGACCAGGAAAAGACCACATTTACATATCCCTTTGGAACAATTGCATTTAGGAAAATATCTTTTGGACTTTATAATGCACCAGTAATATTCCAACGATGCATGTTAATAACATTTAGTGACATGGTTGAACACTGTTTAAAAGTCTTTATGGATGATATAACTATTTTTGGGAACTCATTTGATAATTGCTTGAATAATTTGGAAAATATTTTGAAAAGATGTTAAGAAAATTGACTTATGTTATATGGGAAAAATACCATTTTATAACTAATTCATGAATTATTTGGGTTACGTTATGT
>SKCR01033978.1:0-42592 GCA_019454045.1 Zanthoxylum bungeanum | reverse complement strand
TGGATGAGATCCAATTGATCTTAGAGATCTACCTAGTTAAGTTTCATACAGCTTGTTGGCCAAAGTCAAGGTTGTGTGCTATTTAACGAGATTCTAGCCCACTAGGAAACTAGGTTTCCCGAGTATTCCACAGAGGGTTAGAGGCTCGCCGAAAAATAGTGGGAGACAAGTATTAAATTTGTAATTTCGTTTAGATAATTGCCAATACGCGCTCATTTTATTTTTCGTCATTAATTAAATATAAATATATTAGTTGGTCTAATATTCAATTGTTGTTTTAATTAAACAGTTGGACTGTATTCAAACTACTTCATTTGTAGTTGGTTATATAGTTGGACTATAGTAATCAATACATTTGAAAGTAACCAATCAATTGTAGGTAATTATATAGTTAGACTATAGTAATCATTACATTTGATTGTACCCGAAATTGTTGATTGGATAGTTGGACTATAGCAATCAAGATGACCTTAAAGATTAGCATCAAAGGACATAATCCTGGGTGAAAATGTCTTTAACGGCTTTAATTTTCAGATTGGGAAAAAGAATCTCAGGATAGTCATGAGAGCTGAGAAGTTACTCTATTTGATAGAGAAACCTCTCGGGCCTGAGCCCGGAGTTGAGCAAATAGTAGAGCATGAGCTTTGGAAAACTCATCGTGATGATAACTTTAGTGCTCAATCCGTTATGCTTGCTGCAATGACTCTTTAATTTCATCGTCAGAACTAAGGATAAGATCCTTGTACCATGATGAGGAAATTAAAGGAACTTCATAGATCTATTTCTTAGATCTTAGAAGTACGAATTGCAAAAGAAGCTCTTTCGCTCGCGTATGTCAGAGGGTACATCTGTCGAGCACTATGTGTCACAAATGATTGCTGACATCGAACAACTAGGTTAGCTGGGCATAACCGTCGAAGTCGAGACTTCTATAGATTTGATCTTACAGTCTCTGTCCGAATGCTGGGGCGGGTTCATCATGAACCAAGAGATAACTCTTGGAGAGTTAAAGGCTATACTCAATGAAGCACAGCCAGAGCTTCTAAAAGGGCAAGAAGTGCAAGGCGCATCTGACTTCGACATTCCAGAAGGCCAAGGCTTGGCCGAAGGCTTCTGGGGGTGTGAAACAAAATGGGCAAAGGCAAAATCGTCATAGTCTTTTGGGAAGACAAATGACATATCCCAAGGTGTCTGCCTAAACTATGGCAAACAAGGTCAGTGGAAGCGTGACTGCCGTATGGACAAGGAAGACATGAAGGAAGTGAAGGCGGGCAAGGCTCCGACTTCAGGTATGTTTGTTATAAATATATCCACTGCTAGTTTTAAAATTGGATTTTGTTACTAGATGTGGTACATACATATGTACTAATGTGCGGGATCTGCTGATAAGTAGAAGACTGGCTTCAGATGAGATCGACCTACAAGTCGGAAACGGGACGAGAGTCGCTATTTTGGCCGTAGAAACCTAAGTTTTGGAACTGCCCTTAGGGCATATACTTAAATTAGGAGACTGTTATAATATACCTAGTTTGACTAAGAACATTATCTTTGTATCTAGTTTAACCTGTTGGGGGTATACCTTTGTATTCCAGAACACAAGGTGTTTTGTTTATAAATATGATATTGAGATATACACATTAAATGTGAATAACAGTATTTATATTTTGAATATAAATAAATCTCAAACATATAACATAACAAACAAATAGCTCAAATTGAGTAATTCTGATGAGACTTATTTGTGGCATTGTCGTCTGGGACGCATTAACAAGACTCGTATATCCACACTTTCGAAGAGTGGATACTAGGACAGATTTGATCCTAATTCAAATAATGTATGCGAATCTTGTTTATTAGGAAAAGTGTCTAAAACACCTTTTAATGGTAAATGTACAAGTGCCACCGATCTGTTAGCCCTCGTTCATAGTGACGTAAGTGGGCCCATGTCTAGCTAGGCTAGAAGTGGATATGAATACTTCGTAACCTTTACGGATGTGGCATCGCGTTACGGTTATGTGTATTTTATGAAACACAAGTCGGAAACTCTTGAGAAATTGAAAGAGTTTCGACACGAAGTAAGAAAACAGACCGATAAAAATATTAAAACATTACGTCAGACCATGGTGGAAAATAATTAAGCAATAAGTTTCTCGATTACTTGAAAGAGTATGGTATTCTTTCATAATGGACTCCTCCCTGAACACCTCAATTTGACGGTGTGTCCGAACGGAGAAACCGAACTTAGTTGGACATGGTAAGGTTATGATGAGTCACTCTGAGCTACCAATTTCCTTCTGAGGATACGCATTAAACATTGCAATACTTATTTTGAATAATTTTCCATGAAAATCTGTTAGACAGACTTCATATTAGATATGAACAGGAAAGAAATCGGGTTTCTCATTCCTGAAGATTTGGGAATGCTGGGCATACGTTTGGATGATACCAAACTATAACCCAAATCGGATAAGTGCTTATTTGTAGGTTATCCTAGGGAAACCAAAGTATAATACTTATACAACTCACAAGAGAACAATGTATTTGTTGCTCTCCATGCGGTTTTCCTTGAAAAGGAATTCCTAAATGCAGTGGTAAGTGAGAGGAAAGTAGAACTCGATGAAAATCAGAGTAATATTGTTCCTGGCATCGATCCCTTAACGGAACACGAACAGTTCATCAGGGATGAATCTGTACCACAATCTTCGAATACACAAGAACCGCGTATGTCGGAGAGAGTCAGAAAATAACCTGGGAGGTATGGGTTTCTGATCTCACCTCATATAGATATTAATCTTATTGAGGAAGATGGACTGACTACGTATGAGGAAGTGATACAAGGTATCGACTCCTTTTATGGAAAAGTGCCATGAAGTCCGAAATGGATTCCATGTATACCAACCAAGTTTGGATACTGGTTGATGTACCAGAAGGCATTGTGCATATTGGTACTATATAGGTCTTCAAGAAAGACAGACATAGATGGCAACATACAAATGTACACAGCTAGGCTTGTACAGAAAGGGTATCGTCAACGACATAGTGTCAATTACGATGAAACTTTTTCACATGTTGCCATGATTAAATCCATTCGGATAATGCTTGCTAATGCTGCATATTTCGTTTATGAAATATAACTGCTGAACGCCAAAACCGCTTTCCTCAACAGAAACCTTTTGGAGGATGTTAGTATGCAACATCCTGACGGTTTTGTCATGCCAAAATATGCAAACAAGGCTTGCAAGTTAAATCGATCCATTTATGGATTGAAACAAGCATTGAATTCTTGGAACCATCGTTTTGATGTAATCATAATGGTATATGATTTAATTCAAAATGAAGATGATTCTTGTGTATATAAGAAGGTTAGTGGGAGCGCACTGACAATCATTGTCTTAAATATTGATGATGTATTGCTTATCGGCAATAACATTCCCATACTATAATCGGTGAAAGCTTGGCTTTCATAAAATTCTCCATGGAATACCTGGGAGAAGCAGGCTTTATTCTGGGAATAAAGATCTACTGGGATAGATCTAGAAAGCTGCTGACACTCTCCCAGAGTTCGTACATTTTGATATGTACGCAACCTGATGTCTCATATGCTTTGAGCATATGCAGTCACAATCAGGCCCAATCCAGGTGATGGTCACTGGATTGAAGTAAAGAACATCCTTGAGTATCTTGGATGAACTAAGGATGCTTTCTGAGAATATGAGGAAATGAGAACTTGAGGTGACTGGGTTCACCACTTCAAGTTTCCAAACTGATAAAGACGACTGTAAGTCACAATAAGGGTACATATTTAGTTTGAATAACGGAACAGTGAGCTGGAAATCTTCCAAGTAAGATACTGTTGCCGATTAAACAATAAAAGCGGAATATTGCTGCAGCTGAGGCAGCAAAAGAAGCATTTCGGATCTATAAATTCCTAATTGGATTAGGAGTAGTTCTGTTAGCAGCTGAGCTCAGCTGCTAACAGAACTAGGCTAAAACATAGGCTAAAGAACCACGGTCTCATCAACGATCCAAGTATGTACTTCGACTAATTCATCTGATTCATGAGATCATACATCATGGCGATGTGATGATCGAATAAATCGCATCAGATGATAACCTTGCAAATCCGCTGACGAAAACTATTTCTCAGCAGAAGTTTGAGCGACCCGTACATAGTTCAGGTGTTGGACACTTGAGTGATTAGCTATAGGCCAAGTGGGAGATTGTTGGATAATTATGACCTATAGCATCACTATTTGTAAAAGACATGGTGTTCTTTGTACAAATTAACTATGTGACAAATGAAATTGCTCTTTTATCATTTGTAATTAGATTACTTGGATATATGAATGATAAAAGTTCATATGATTACTACCGGATTAATAAGATATGAGACATTATTAATCCATGTAAGGTTTAATCATTAAATATCAATAGTCGTAATATTATCGAGACTAGACATCGATAATGCGGAATATGCTAGTATTACACTTGTGCTCATTATGTAAGTTTAACGGCATAATTCTCATATATTTGGGTATTGGATACTTATGCAAGTGTAATAGGAGGTTCTGTTTACCGATGGTACGGAAACAGCTTCGCTCTGGATAGACCCCTCGAAATCCCAATGGTAGTATGACTATGTGTCTATGGGAATCCGAATCAGGGTAGGTGTATATGGTCTTAACCTGAGACTTGCATCGCTAATACTTGCGACAATCAGTATATTTTGGTTTTGGTCGTCCGGGGCTTTAACATGTTATGTGTACGCCTCTTCTGGGTATACTGAGAATCGTAGTGTATTGGGTGTGATGTCAAGATGGAAGTATCACTTCAGTCATATGGAGATGATGATCACGCAGGGATACATAACTGGTACTCTATAGTGTTATAGCCATCGGGAAAGTATGACTAGGTCATGACTTTTCGATCATAAAGAGAATAGTTGCTAGTAATCTGATATATGCTTCGTACGGGGCAGACACAACTCCAGCCCCAGGCCTAGCATATGACATCCGATACTGGATCGTAATACGCAATACAATGTATACTACGCCTGATAAAGATTATATATTCCTTTAAAGAATATTTCTGGAGAATTGGGTAGTCACGGTGCTTTACTAGAAGCCAACCATGTCTTGTAAATCGGTAAGAACGTGGTACGGGGTACGCACGTGTTCGAATAGTCCGACAACCGGATTTACTGCCAACATATCCATGGATCTCTTGGGTCGCTTCCCAAAGATTCACCGATGAGATTTGACTCGAACAGAGAATTAATCTGGGATTAATTATGAGAGAGAGAAAATTAATTTGGGATTAATTACGGTAATAAATTAATCTAGGATTAATTATCAAAGAGAGAATTAATCTGGGATTAATTGCGTCAAGAATTAATCTGAGATTAATTCGACTAGAAGAGAGAACACGATTAATTTGGAATTAATCGGTAAAAATAAATTTAATAGTTAAATTGGATTTTTCTATTAAATTTTATTTATTTGGGCTAAAATAATATATTAGATATATTAATTGAAATTGGATTTCAATGCGGAATTAAATTGGATTTTAATTCAAGCGAACGAATTAATTTGAAATTAATTCGTAAGCAACTTCTGTAATAATTTTGCAAGGCATTATTATTTAATTAAATTGGATTTAATTACGTCGCGACGGAAAATTCGTTTAGTAGGATTAAACGAAACCGGGCCCAAAGTGTGTTGTGTGGACCAACTTGAATTTTGAATTCAAAGTGGTGGGACTTACTAACTTACATCAACTTGACTCACATCACTAGTCATTTGTTGATGTAAATGGTTGGATGCATTTAATGTATTTTTCCAACACACTTAACTTTTATTTTTGGAAAATATAAAAGGCAAGTGGTTTTTGGAAAAACAAGTTTAGTTTTGTTAGACACTACTATTCACTCATCTCTCTCTCTTCTCTCCCTCCATGGCCGATTATCATGCTCTTTCTTTTGGAATTCTTGTTGCAAAAATTCTACTTGCTAGCACATTAAGAGTCAAAAGAAGGTGATAGGGAAACTCACCCTTGAGTTTGGAACAACAAAGAAAGCTTGGAGCTTCCGAAATACAAAGAAAAGTCTTGAAACTCATCCTATCAATGTAAGTCTTTCGCAACTTATTTTTGATTTATTCACACACAAATCACCTTAGAGATCCTTGGCATGTTCTAGGAACACTAACATTTACTACATTTGCTTTTGGTCTCCCATAACCAAACAAATTCAAGGTTGAATGAGGATTGTCTCGGGAGGGTTATCCCGAAACTGCCCCTATGACGAAAATCACACGTCAACAGTTGGCGCCATCTGTGGGGAACTGAACAAAAAGCAACTTGCGTGATAGGACGATGGCGGAAGATGGGAACCACAGATCGTCGGAGAGTTCAAAAACAAAGTGGATGGAGAAAATGAAAGAATTAGAGGAAAGAAAAAGGGAGCGAGCGGAAGCTGGTCAAAGCATGAGAAAGGAAAGAGAGACAAACCAGACCTTCATAAAGGCCATGATGGAAAGACTGAAAAGGCTGGAAAAGATGAACGATAAAAGGTTGAAGGACTGGTTCAGGAAAGAAATGAGAAAGTGGGAAGAAAACATGAAGGTAGATAAAAGATATGGTCAGAATGGAGAAGCTGCCTCCCCCTTCACGGAAGAGATCTTGTCAGCAATAGATCCCAAGAATGTGAGTAAGATTTCTTCTTTCTTAAATAAATATTTGTTTATGCTTGTTCATTATGGCCCACATAGTGCCCGAGATGTGTTTTTATGGCTCGGGTCTGCTTTCGTACCGCCGAGTCCGATTTATTTTGATTTATTTTATGGCTCGGGTATGCTTTCGTACCGCGAAGTCAGATTTGTTTTGATTTGTTTTATGGCTCGGGTCTACTTTCGTACCACTGAGTCTGATTTATTTTGTTTTGTTTTATGGCTCGGGTCTGCTTTCGTACCGCTGAGTCTGATTTGTTTTATGGCTTGGGTCTGCTTTCGTAAAACCGAGTCCGATTTGTTTTGATTTGTTTTATGGCTCGGGTATGCTTTCGTACCGCCGAGTCCGATTTGTTTTGATTTGTTTTATGGCTCGGGTATACTTTCGTACCGCCGAGTCCGATTTGTTTTGTTTTATGGCTCGGGTCTGTTTTCGTACCGCCTTGTCCAATTTGTTTGGTTTGTTTTATGGCTCGGGTCTGCTTTCGTACCGCCGAGTCCGATTTGTTTTGATTTGTTTTATGGCTCGAGTCTGCTTTCGTACCGTCGAGTCTGATTTGTTTTGATTTATTTTATAGCTCGGGTCTGCTTTCGTATCGCCGAGTCCGATTTATTTTGATTTGTTTTATGGCTCGGGTCTGCTTTCGTACCGTCGAGACCGATGTTCTTTCCGGCTCGGGTATGCTTTAGTACCGCCGAGACCGATGTTCTTTCTGGCTCGATTATGCTTTAGTAGCGTCGAGACCGATGTTCTTTCCGGCTCGGGTCTGCTTTAGTACCGCCGAGACCGATGTTCTTTCCATCTCGGGTCTGCTTTAGTATCGCCGAGACCGATGTTCTTTCCGGCTCGGGTCTGCTTTAGTACCACCGAGACCGGTGTTCTTTCCGGCTTGGGTCTGCTTTCGTACCGCTGAGGCCGATTTGTTCTACCAGCTCGGGGCTGGATTCGTTCCGTCGAGGCCAAGTATTTTGCCGGCTCAGGACTGGATTCGTTCCGTCAAGGCCAAGTATTTTGCTAGCTCGGGGTCGGGTTACATGCCACCGAGTGGATTCTCATCGGCATGGGGTCGGAGTATTCCTCCATGGCCGGATTCTCATTGGTCTGGGGAGGTGGCTTTCCTTCAGAGCCAAGTTTTCTACTGCCTCGAGGTCGGGTTATGTCCAACCGAGTGAATTATCGTCAACATGGGGTCGGAGCATCTCCCCAAGGATAGGCATCAGAATCCTCAGTGACCAAGCACATGAAGACGCCAGAGTCGACCTGATTGATAGCCGAGGTAGTTTTCTCCATGACCCCTGGAGACGACAACTAATTGGTTGATAAGCACACTTCCAACTTTATAGTTCCCGGTACCAACTCATACACTCGTTGGAACCGAGAACTAAGGGACATATGTTGATGGTGATTTCTGAGACAAGGCATCTGAACAGTTCGGCAGGGGCATAAATGAGTTTTCTCCTTTTGGGAGGACAGGTGTTCAGGGCATTGGTTACTCCTCGTTCAGGTAGAGAGTCCGGACATAGTTTCCCGGATCTAGCCGACCCATGACATAACATGACGCGAACTTCAGAGGCCGACAACATCGGAGCAGAGATCAACCATATTAGACTGGAAGCTCGGTTCAGTTCTGTTTCGCCTCCTGAATCATGAGGGACAGCTCGGATATTTCGGGCCAGGTCGGTAGCATCCCTTATAAATCGGCAGATCAAACGACCGACCTCTTAAGGCCCGACCTATGAAAATGACTACTTTGACTTTACTCCTTAAACATATATTTTCGTACAGTAGACCTTTACAGGCTGTCATCATTAATGATAAAGTTTGGCAGTGTACTTTATGGCGTGATGTGACATGAAATCAGATGGCAAGTTTAGATTTTGGTGAGGCAGTTGGGGTAGAGAGCTTGTCAAATCACCGGAAACCTGTGGCGCTGACGTTGTAAAGATATGGGAGCAGTGTGTATTTCTCTTAGTATATAAAGGGAGGGTAGTCTCATTTGTATAGATGGGTTGGGAAAATTTTCATTTGAGTATTACTTGTAAGAAACAATACAAAGAGAACAACTAGCTCAGATTTCCTTAGACCACGTTTGAAAACTAGTCGACCGAGCTCGATTTGGTAATAAAAACAACACCTCACTTTGTGCCCATGGACGTAGGCTGAACTTACTCCGCCGAACCACGTTAAACTCTCTTGTCGATTTTTATGTTTTCTTTGTCTTTTTGCTACATTTGCTTTTGGTCTCCCATAACCAAACAAATTCAAGGTTGAAGGAGGATTATCTCGGGAGGGTTATCCCGAAACTTCCTCTGGGATGAAAATCACCCATCAACAATCTCCTCTTTGAGCCGCAGAATTACCGGATGATCAAACAAGAACCATAAAATTTTTGTAAAAGCCTCTCTTAAAATAACCCGCAAAGAGTTGTAAGAAGGGCAGCATGTCCCTTGAATATGAATAAAACTTTCTCTTTGAATTAAGAAACTTGTCCATTTTTACTTGTTTATTAATTGAATGCGAAAGCTATGTTCAATATTCTTGGGATGTGCTCGATGAGAAGGGGTGATCGGTAGTTAGGAAGGCACTAAACTCGTGACACGCCAATCCTGGGTGTCATTATCAAACCCCCGCGTGGAAGTGTCCCGACCTGGCTCCTTTCACCTTTGAGGATCCAGAACGCATCAATGGATGAGGTACATATGGGAAAAGCGCAAACCCATCGCGGCACGCCAATCACGGGTGTCATTATCAAACCCCCGAGGCCGGAGCGTTACTACCCCATGACTCACATTTTTGAGGAGTAGCTCGGGTAAACCGGACCCATGAAGGTTTTTTCCCCTGCGAGTTGGCTGGTGAATCCCGTTGAGAACCATCAGAGCACATGGCATGGGGACGGCCGAATGGCCTCCATGACCATTGTGGTCTCGGGTAAACCGGACCCAGTGAGGTTTCTTCCTCTGCGAGTCGGCTGGTGAGTCCCGTTGAGAAACACCCAGGGATGGCGCACACGGGGAGTCTTCTTCCCCCGTGGGGTATCTGCCTAACCGCCCCGGATCAAGAGAAGCATGGCATGGGGAGGTTTCTACCCTCATAGCGCTTGCAGACTCCAGAGCCGCCCAGCATAATGAGGTTTCAGCCCTCAGGGTCTCGGCCGCTCACCGATCCGTAGCCTGGCTAGCCGGGACGCTGAATTGTAAGGTTCAGAATTATGTTTTGGGAGGCACCAGACAGGACGCTGCCTTGGGGCACCCGAATTGTTATCTTTTTGGGTATGTGTGGAGTATGTGCTAAGTCACCTCTATTGTGCTAACCTTGTTTCGTTTCCTATTTTTGTTTTTGTTGATGCCCGGCAAGGGGACCCCTGGGTCGGGATCCGCGGAGCCTCAGAGGTTGAAAATCTTCCCTCGTGATTAAGTCTCCCTTGTTCCACCAGCTCGGGGCTGGATTCGTTTCGCCGAGGCTATTATGTTTCACAAGCTCGGGGCTGGATTCGTTTCACTGATGCTATCTGTTCCACCAGCTCAGGGCTGGATTCATTCCACCGAGGCTATTTGTTCCACTACCTCGGGGTCAGGTTACGTCCCACCGAGAGGTTTTTCATCAGCATAGGGTCGGAGTATCTCCCTCATGGCCGGCTTCCCATTAGTCCGGGGAGGTAACATTCCCTCGGAGCCAAGTGTTCCACTACCTCGGGGTCGGGTTACGTCCCATTGAGAGGCTCATCATCGGCATGGGGACGGATCATTCCCTCATGGCTGAATTCTCTTTGGTCCATGGGGTAACATTCCCTCGGATGCTAGCTCGGGGTCGTGTTACGTCCCACCGAGTGCATCATCATCGACATGGGGTCGGAGCATCTCCCTCATAAATGACTCTCCATTGGTCCGGGGAGGTAACATTCCCCCGGAGCCAAGTGTTCTACTACCTCGGGGTCGGGTTACGTCCCACCGAGATGCTCATTACCGACATGGCGTCGGAGCATCTCCCCCATGGCCGGCTCTCTATTGGTCCAGGGAGGTAACATTCCCTTGGAGCCAAGTACTCTGCTACCTCGGGGTCGGGTTACGTCCCACCGAGAGGCTTATCATCGGCATGGGGTCGAAACATCTCTCCCATGGCCGAATTCCTATTGGTCTGGGGACGTAACATTCCCTCGGAGCCAAGTGTTCCACTACCTCGGGGTCAGGTTACATCCCACCAAGAGGCTCGTCATCGGCATGGGGACGGAGCATTCCCCCATGGCCAGATTCTCTTTGGTCCGAGGAGGTAACATTCCATCGGAGCCAAGTATTTTGCTAGCTCGGGGTCGGGTTACGTCCCACCGAGTGGATTCTCATCGGCACGGGGACAGAGCATTCCCCTCATGGCCGGATTCGAGATTGATCGGGGTTAAAACTTCCACTCGCAACCAGAATATGAAGAACATGTTAGCAAGTTAGGAGAGAAGATCATTTGAACGGATGTCAGAATCCTTAGTGGCCGAGCACATGAAGATAACATGGACGACCTGATTGACAGCAAAGACAGCTTTCTCTATGGCTCCTGGAGCCGACCACCGCGCAACCAATCAACACACACTGTCTTTTTTATAGTTCCTGGCATCAACTCGTTAACTCGTTGATACCGAGAACTAGGGGAGAGATGTTGATGGTGATTTTTTGAGACAAAATGTTTGAACAGTTCGGCAAGGGCAAAAATGTGATTTTTTCCTTTTTGAGGGTCAAATGTTCTGAGGGTTTGGGTTATTCCTCGGCCAGGGATGGTGTTCGTGCCCAGTCTCCCAGATTTGGCCGACCAGAGTATACAGCTTGGTACAGTTTCTGGAGACCGACAACATCAGAACCAAGACCGACCACTTTGGGCCGGTAGCTCGGATTCAGCAGTGTCTTTCTTTTTAAGTCGTGGAAATGAGCTCGGACGTGTTGGGTCAGGTCGGTAGTAGCTTGGGTAGTTCGGCAGATCATTTGGCCGATCTCTTGACAACCGACAAGTGATCAGAGATGGTTTGGACTTTTCCCTCTGGCATGTACCACTATTTGGGAGCACTTTACAGGCTGGCTACAGTATATTGCGTGTGGCAGTGGAGAAAATAGAGTGATGTGACAAGCCGTCAGAGGGTAGGTTCTACTTTCGGCGATGCAGTTGATGCAGAGAGCTTGTCAAATCGCCGGAAATCTGCAGTGCTGACATCATAAGGATATGAGAACAGTGTCATATATTCCTTAGTATATAAGGGGAGGGTGATCTCTTTTGTAAGGGTTGGGAAAAATTTTCATTTGAACGTTATTTGTAAGAAAAACACAAAGAAAACAACCAGCTCGGTTTCCTTAGACCTTCCTTGAAACAGGTCGGCCGAGCTCGGTTTGGTAATAAAAGCAACACCCCACTTTGTGCCCGTGGACGTAGGCTGGACTTGCTCCGCCGAACCACGTTAAACCCTCCTTGTCGATTTTGTGTCCTTTTTGTCTTTCGTTACGTTTGTTTTTGGTCTCCCATAACCAAACAAATTCAAGGTTGAATGAAGATTGACTCGGGAGGGTTATCTCGAAACTGCCCTTAGGACGAAAATCACCCGTCAATAAAATTAAAATAAAAATTAAAAAGTGAAATCCTTCATATATCGATGTCAATTTAAATCGGCCAAAATCAATTGGATTATATTACTCAAATAATAATTTACGATTAATTGACCATTAAATAATGCATGTGGATGTTTAATCATGCCATAGCTTAGGGTCAAATTTGGATTTTCCATGGGTTTCGGCCAGTTAGCCCATAGCCCACTCGTGCACACGCACACACAAATTAAAATTAATATTTTGTCAAAGACGCTGGCACTTTCTTTGTTGCTGCATTATTTGGTTTCTTCTCAATAACTTTAGTTAGCTCTCAAGGTTGAAAACTTTTTGGCTTTCTATTTTTTTTTTTTTTTTGAATTATTAAAAATTCCGTTTTCAAATCACCCATTCCGAACTTAAGCGGAGTAGGTAAAACTCTCGGCTGTCTTAAACTCTTACAAGAAACGCACTTACTGGTTTCGAATTTAAGATCTCAAGGTAAGATCCTGAACCCTACACTATCAAACCACGCCCCTTAAGGACGGATTTCTATCTTTCTATTGGCTGATTTCCAATTTTCCAGTTCAATTCAATATAATTCAATTATGTTAAAGTGATTCATTTCTGAATTATCCAAGTCTAATTTTATAATTTGTACTAATATTAATAAAAAATTAGTCACCAATAAATTTAATCCTAGCTCTGCCGTGGGAGGATGAATTGAATTAAAATATTCCAAAAAAGAAGAAGAATTGCTATAAAAATTAAGTCCTAAAATGAGTTATATACAAATGCAAAAACTACATCTGATAATCCGAATGCAGGAATCTCTCATATGTTGTTCCTTTCAGTGCTATCTGGACATCATCCCAGTTTTCAACTTGCTTTGATAATGGCCCAATGTGTATCTTAACCTGACGACTTGTAAGCTCCCTATATGGTAGCCTCAGAAATTCTTGAACTTCTTTGAGTTTCTTCTATACAAGAAGTTCCAGGAAAATTTTTTTAAAAAATATTGTGTTAATCTAAGAAAAAAATAATAATCAGATTATAGAGGATTGTAACATTGTGCAAGCCTTACAGTTCTGTTGGTGATAAGATCCTCGTAGTGAAGAACAATGTGGCGAGTGCTGTTGAAGTATTCGATAGCTTTGGCAGTTGTCTGCTCAATTTGTTTCAGTTTGGGTACAAGTAGTGTGGCATTGAGGGTTGGTTTGTATTTGGCCAGAATCTTAGCCTGGAATCAGTTTCCAAATTTGAGATTGCAATTATAAAATAAGCATTTTCCATTCCGGCAAGTAAATATTTTCCTACTATATCCGAACGGAATGTCCAAAAGGGTTCCTGAACAGACAAAAAGCAAAACGACCCCATTTTATTTTTTGTCCGTTCGGACAAATAAATATTTTCCTACAAAATGAAATGTGAGAAAGAGACCTCTGGGGGTGAATGGACATGAGACTTGTGGGTTCCATTCAATAGCTTAGCATTTCTGTCGTAGGAATTTGCGAGCAAAGAGATCATTCTCCGGAGCAGATTTCTTCTGAAGAGGAATATTATTGAAACTCCATTTTTCTTGAAGTACTCTGCTATATCTTTATGATGCTCCATCAGACCCTGCAAAATACACCACCCTCTAAGGACTTGAATTGAAATAGCAATGATTATTATGATTAGCAAAATTGCAGGATCATCATAAATCCAAAAAATTATAAGTTAACCCCAAAACGGCTAGATTCCTATGGCAATCGTTTTGTCTTTGTGGGTACCACATATTTTACCCTCTCAGAAATCAGCCTCGTGTCGAAGTATACAAATCCGAAACGCATCCGAAAGCATCCTAAAGATTAGACCTGGCCATGGTTCGATTCGGTTCCGGTTCTATGGTTTCAGTTTTTGGAATCATTGAATCGGGAAATTCGGTTTGGTTTCAGTTCGTTTCCTTATTTTTTAGGGGAAAAAATAAAAAATCGGTTTGGTTCCGGTTCCGGTTCTAAACTGAACTGAACGGAAACCGCACCGAACCTTAAGGTTACGGTACGGCTTCAAATTATATGGAATCGTAACCGAACCAAAATGAGTTTCGGTTCGGTTCCGGTTCCGATTTTGGAACCGTAGCCTTACATTTTCATCCAGTTCGGTTCCGGTTCGGTTTCGGTTCCGAACTGGAACCGTGGCCAGGTCTACTAAAGATGGAATGACTTACCTTATTTGGATTTAGTGTACCATGATTTAGTAATGTATGGTATGGTATAATATGATATTGTACAATAATTATCGCTCCCATGTTTGGGAAGATGGTATAGTATGATATGATTAAATAATGTGTTTTTGCCTGGTTTGATGATATGGTTCCAAAAATGATAAAATAACTAAAATACCCCCAAACACATAAATTCATATTAAATGTAATTTTTTTTTAATCCAAAAATTAGATTCAATGAAAGATATAAAAAATTCTTATTAAAATATCACCAAACGCATATCAAATTATTACCCATTAATCTAAAATCAATAAATTATATTAAAAAATAATGTACAAAATGGATAGCAAATATGAAAAATCACATTCTTAATAAAAAATAATAATTGAAAAAATAATCCATAATATATAGAAATTTATTTTTGTTTATTAATCTAATATATTTAATAGAGTAGAATTGACATTTTAAAAATTTTATTAAAGATATTTTAAGAATATAAAAACATAAAATCATGACAAACCACCAAATCCATGGTTTTCAATTTATGAGGTTACAATGAGAAACCATACCATAAACATGGAAGTCAAAATAAATAACAATTTGAACGATATCATACTATATGAAACCATGACAAACCATGAAATAAACAAGGTGTTAAGATTATTTCGGATATTGAAGCCAGAGAAATAGAATTTCTCCTGGGAATGGTCCGGGATTATTCCGAATATGTAAAAACCAAGAGGGAAGAACTTCACACGGAACAAACGGTTAAGCGAGGTAGAAAGGCAAGCTTAAGCTAAAAGTCTCTTATTTATAGTGTACATAATACACCTAATGAGTGAGTGAAAACTTATAAATAGAAAGTATACACTAAGGGTGTTCATGGGTCGGGTCGGGTCGAGTCGGGTTTTTTGAAATTTTGTGATATCCAATCGGGTCAGGTCACGGAAAAGTCGGGTTGGGTCACGTGAAGGTGGAACCCGATCGGGTTCGGGTCGGGTCGGGTTGTCGGGTCATTAAATTTTTTTTTTAATGAATTAATTATTTTGAAATATAAATATTAGTTATTTTACGTCTAAAAAATTATCATATATATAAAGTTTTAATACAAAAAAGTAATAAACAAATGAAATAATAGTAAAAACTTTAAAAAAATAATAAAAATTTTAGAAAAATAATAAAATTTTTAAAAAAATAATAAAAATATTATAGGGTCGGGTCGGGTTTTAGTATCAAATCCGTTGCCCAACCCGAAAAATTCGGGTCGGGTTGAAATTTTGTAAATTTTTTTTTGAACCCGCGCGGGTCGGGTCGTGGTTGACCCTACCTAATGAACACCCCTGGTATTCACTGACAGATTGACATCTTTGGCCATTCATTATTTACTTCTCACTGAAGCAGCATAAAATTTTCCTCTCTTTCTCTAAGTTCTCTGCAACTTTTCTATTTTTCTTGGCCTTTTTTTTTTGAAAGATAATAGATCTCATATTAAACAAACAGAGAGTTAACATAATATGGGATGGATCCAATCCAAGCCTCATAGTTCGGATTGCTAACAACATATTTAGCTAATCCATGAGCTTTCAAATTACAATGCCTAGGAATGAACCTAATACTAGCATTTCCCAATTTCCTCGCCATTCTATATATCTCAGAAATCAGCCAACTAATCTCATTCTCACTATTATCTTGACCCTTGGCGAGAAGCACAATATTTTGTGCATCAGCTTCCACGATAAGAGGCCCCTCTTCAATTGATCTGCAAGTTTTGATCCCATCAACATTGCCTCAGCTTCAATAAAATCCACAATACCTCTGAACATAGTGGGTTGGGCCACAGCAGCGATCGCATCCCCTTTGTCATTATGAACAATAGCCCCCAATCATGCGCGACTCATATTCTTATTTGTTGTCGCATCCACGTTAACTTTGTACCAATCAGCCGGAGGCACTGTCCACTTCTGCCTATCAGCTTGATTTTGATCCTCGCAAATAATATTCTGCCGCACCCTTCTATAGGATTCAAAAATATTATGTCGCACCCTTCATGATACACCACTGTGATTCTGATTTCTTTTCAAAAATAAATTGATTTCCGACAGTCCACAATGACCACAACAACATTCCCACCTTCACTAGCTCATCCTTAGTTAAATTAGATTTACCATAGCTTAAAAAACTCCAAAGATCCCCAGACGTACGCCACCCACTACCTAGGTCCTATTATGTTTTTTCCACACATGCTTGATAGTGTTACAACTTACCAGAGCATGGAAGTATCTTCAGCACTCTGCCGCATCTCTGGCAGCCTGGGGAATCAATGATCTTTTTTCTTATGGAGGGCAAAAACAGTGGGCAACATATCAGACAAGACTCTCTATAGAAAAAGTTTTACCTTTGAAGGAAGGAATAATCCCCAAACTAAGCCCCACCAATCACCATTTCCACCCGAGCAGCCTACTTCGTCTGCCTTCTTATCCTTAAATACCATATGATAACAACTTTTAACCGAGAATTTTATTTTTTGTCATAATGCCAAATCAATTTATCTGCTTCAACTTGATGGGGAAGAGGGATATTCAAAATCTCTTCAGCATCAGCCCTGATAAATACTTGCCTAACCAGATCCTCATTCCACCGGTTACACACATCAATAAGCATATTGACCTTGGCATCTTTTAATGCGTTAGTTACAATAATAGGACTGAATGTTTAAGGTCTAGGAATCTAGTGATCCTTGGCAATGTAGACATTCTTCCCACACTCAATTCTCCACCCCGAATCTCTTTGGATAAATTCTCTCCCCAAAGTAAGCTTCTCCAAATGAACGAGGGGTTACTTCCAACATTGGCCTTCGTGAAAACATTCATCTTGAAATATCTAGCCTGGAAAATTCTTGACACCAGCGATTGTGGCCTATGGATATTTCTCCACCATTGCTTAGCTAATAGAGCTTGGTTGAAACAAATTGGATCCCTAAATCCCATGCCACCATTCTTCTTTGGATTGCACAGTCTACTCCATCTAGCCCAATGAATCCCTTTATTGTCACCATTGGAACCCCACCAAAACTTGTTCAAAACTTTATGGATATCCTCACACAAACCGAAAGGGAGCTTAAACACACTCATCGCATACGTGGGAATAGCTTGAGCCACAGATTTCACCAATATTTCCTTTCCCCAATGGGAAAACGGGTTTCTCTTTCATCTTTTTATTATGTTTATAACCTTGAGCTTAATCTCATTAAAATATCTTTTCTTATTTCTACCATAGAAGGCAGCCCCAAATACCTCTCATGGATAGATACACAGTTTAATCTGAAGATATTTCTTATACTTTCGGCCACTTGTTGTTTCATATTGATACTGAAAAAGATTAACGACTTCTCAAAATTGAATAAATGTCCCGACGCTTGTGCATAGCAGTCAAAAATCCTATTGACTGTGATTGCCTCCTCCACCTTGGCCCTTGTGAGTATCAGACTATCATCTGTAAAAAAAAAAAAAAGATGAGAGATCGCAATGTCCTTTCCAAACTGAACCCATTTGATCTGCTTACACATCTCAGCTTCGTTTAGTAACGAGGAGAAGACTTCCCCACACATAATGAACATGCCCATTGAGGGCTTAACACATCCTTTAGCTTGACCATTTACTATCACTGAAAATGAGGGGGAGGTAATATATCTCATAACAAGCTCAATCAATTTCTCTGAAAAACCTATTTTTTCCATTGTTCTCCTGAGAAAACTCCATTCCACCATATCATATGCTTTTCTTACATCCATTTTGAGAGCATCAAAGCCATCCCCCACCCCTTTCAAGTTCCTCACCTTATGCAGGCACTCAAACCCTCTAATAATATTGTATGATATAAGCCTACCTGGTACAAAAGCGCTCTGGTTCGGGGAAATAATGTCATCTAGAACAATTTTTAGTCTATTTGCAACCACTTTAGCCACAGTCCTATAAATCACATTACACAGACTAATTGGCCTGAGATCTTTCATCTCATTCAAACTCACCTTCTTAGAAATTAGAACAATGTGCGTCTCATTTAGAATATAAATTTCACCTTTGTTATTAAGGATGTGGAGGCATGTGGAAAGATTCTCTTCCTTTATAGCTGTCAAGTGACTATAAAGAATACAGAAGGGCTTTTCTTCCTAAGTTCACAGGCTCCCATTTTAACTTCAATTTTGGTTGCATTCTCTTTAGCCCCTTCACACTTCCTAGCCTTTTGCTTCCATCTCTTTGGGGCATTGATAGGCTGGCCCAGCTTGGGCCCAACAAAGTCAGTAGCCTTATTTCTTATCTCTGTGGGCTTGTGAGCCCCTCTTATACTTCTAGCTTCCTTTTTCCCCGGAAAGCAGTGGTAAGTCCACTCTCTTTTCCATCTTTCCCTCCAAATCTTCCCTAGGTTCATCACTAGCTGTCACAACACATTTTTCCTGTATCTCTACAGTGTTGTACTCCTTGTAGGCTACTCAGTACCTTGTCAGTGTTTCAAATAGGGGAAAATTTAAATACCTCTCCTATCATCGTCCCCCTCTCATCTCCCTCTTGTTTGTCTTTGTTTCGCCAAGTACCATCTGAACCATGGTTGTGCCCACCATCACTCCCTTTTGGACTTCTTTTTTGTCTATCCCCCATATTAGAAGGATTACTCTTCTTTCCATCATATCTTGGTCCCTTCACCCTATCCGCAAAGAATGTTGCTTTCATCCATGGGCTGGAAGGAAGGCTGCTATAACCACTCGTGTTCCTTGATTCATTAATCCTTAGTTCTGGACATTCATGGAAAGGGTGGCCAATTCTACCATATTTGTAGCAAAAATCAGGAAGTTTCTCGTACAAATTGGAAGCATAACACCAGAATCTTTCGTCCACTGTCTTCACTAGTAAACCTTTCTTCAGGGGTTGTTCAATGTTAACCGATACTCTCACTCTTGCAAACTTACCCAAACATCCTCCTAAGTTGTTACAATCCACTTCCTTGACCTCACCAATTTCATTTTCCAAATTGGTGACTGTATCTAAATGCATACACATGATCGTGATATTATGGATCTGGATCCAAAACGAGGTGTGGGTGAACCTCTGCTTTGATGCCTCACCAACCCCCTCCACCTCAGACAAGACCAGAAGAGAGTTATCAAAGTGTCATGGTTCCGATGCAATGACCCTTCTCTTGTCTATCTCTGAAGTGAAATGGAAAATAAAAATATTATTTAGAAGGCTCTCCATACTGACCTCATGAATAGTTTTCCATATCTGCACAATCCTTATTTTGAATGCTTCTCTATTAATCCCTTTTGTAGACAACACCTTCCCCACTAGCGAATGCCCTATCAACTCTTTCCCTTTAGTTAATAGGTCATCCTCTACGATAATCACATCATTCTCTTTTCCTTGGATGTTTAATGATCCACATAACCTCACTAGCTCTTCAGTATCCATCCTCGTGATAACTCCACAACCTGAGGAAACACTACCAAGCTATAATCTTTAAATTGATAAAACTTCTTTAGTCATATAGACTGAGATCTATGTTCAATAAAGAACCCAATCTACTTCTACTTTCTCCCTCAAGAAAAACCCAGGGAGAGAAAGAGAAGAACGGGACGTGTTAGTTTATTTTTCTTTGGCCTTAGATAAACACAATCTGACTTAAGCGTTGTAGTGCGTTTACATGTAAAAACCAATCGCGCAAAAAAAAAAAAAAAAAAAGGGCTGAAACTCCCTACTCAAATTACAAATCGGGGAAGGTAAAATTCTCAATCCCTTCAATCATGATAACAACAACAACACAACCTTCTAGATCATGTTCTAAAGTTCACAAGCCTAAATTCAGCAAGCAACTCACCTGATTCATCATCCACTTGAACCCAACAGCTGCAGAGCACTCATTTTTCGATGCACTAGTGAACCAGTCAAGATTTATACTCCATCCATCGTTCTCACAATTGAAGAAATATTAAACCTCCTATGCTTAACCGAAAATATTTCTCCATTCGAGCTCAAATTGATATGACTATTTAACAATGTTTCAAACCATCACTCCCAGATCGCTGCATTGTCAAGATAGCAAAATACCTCACAGGATTACAAGCACATTCCTCCCTGTAATAAAAAAAACAAAATCTTCCAATATTCCAACATATGATTAAACAAAAAGGCAATGTGTATTGATCACCAAGTTACCTGCTAAATGTCACAGGATTCGGATAATGCAAAAAGGGAATTTCCGATTGTTCAATTTTGGCAGCTTGACATGGCTGATCAAAGACTTTGAGGTTTAATAGTTTGGGTTTTGTATGTGGGTTCGTTTGCTTTAAGCATATTGAGCAAATATAGACTCCACAAACCATAGCAAAAAGTAAGACCAATGTCCTCAATACTAATGGAGATTTCTTAGGAGCCTTTTTCACCAATGCGTCCTGTAATTCAAATGTTAAATTTCCCTAATAAAGATGACAATGAAAAAACAACATAAAACTGGAGAAGTACTGAAGGTACATACTTGTTCTTCCATCTACAAACTCCCATGGAAAAAAAAAATCAAAATCAAAATTGAGGAGACAAAATTTAAAACAAAACTGGGTTTCATTCTGTTTTTACATGTGGAGAAAAACAAGGCGAAGGAAATGGTCTCACTTGAAAATATCAGATCAAATTTCAAAGCATGTATATTACGAACCAACGGGCAATGAGATTTTTTTATTAACTAATAAGTGTTAGGAATATTGGCTAAATCAATACATGTGTCAAACAAAACAACAATCACACAATATTATAAAATATCTCATAATATTTTTCAAACCCGACGATACTCTACCCACATGACAACAAGGGTCCAAGTCCAAGTCACAAGTTCCAAAGGACTGATATATTTTTTTTTTTTGCTTTTTAAGAAATAAAAATATACATGATGTTATTAATAAGTTGATTTGAAACATTGTCAAGGCACCTTGTTGAAATAAAAAATATTTTCAGCCATTGTTTCAGGAAACACAGCAAGAAAGGAAGAGGAGATGGCATAGATGCATGGTTCCGTTAAAAACATGCAGACCCATTGGTCGTGAAAAACGACGTCATTTAACGCCTCCACGCTCTCCCACAGTCCCGCTTTCCTTTGCTGTAGTTTTCTTTTTTCTTTTTCCTTCATAAATGTTGTTTTTTTTTGCTGAGACTGTAAATTTATTTATTTATTTTTCATTTAAAACACCCAAGTTCAGAAAGTAGAGCAATAAAAGCTGTCATCCAATTAAAGAAACAGCTGCCTCTCATGCCATTGCCGCCATTGTTTTGCTGAGACTGTAAATCTATTTCTTGAAACTCGTACTTTTTAAACTGGAGTTCTGCACTGCACTGGTATGATATAAGGAATGTGCACGTGTGTGCTGTTGCTAGATGATGATCAGTTGAGGTTGGAGGCTCATGCTTAGCTAAAGATGTGCACGTATGCTATGCTTATGTTTGAGAAGGTTGTTAAATCAGCAGTTAGTTATTACTCTGCAACTAATTCTGTTATTAAGTGACCGACCAACAAGTAAAAGGCGTATAAATAGGAGTGTATCTCATCATTTTTTTTTATTAATGAGAAAATGAGTAAAAGTTTCAAATCTGTGATATTTTCTCAGCAGTTTCTCTCTAACTTTCTCAGTTACCAAACATTCCAAACAACAAAATCTATTAATTCTATCATGGTATCAGAGCTGAATACGACCAATGTCGGATCATCTAGCAACACATATGTCCTGTCCTCCATTAATGGAAGCTCAAATGTCACGCTTTCATTCACTCTTCCAATCAAACTAGATAGATCTAATTTTCTGCTGTGGAAGTCTCAAGTTCTGCCATTGATTAGAGGAAATGGACTTGATAATTTCATCACTCGAAGAGAATCAGTTCCTGATCAGTGTCTTAGAGCTTCATCAAGTTCTGATTCAATCAGGACAGTGAATCCTGAATACATCAACTGGAGGAAGCATGATCAACTTCTTCTTGGATGGCTGATGACTACTATAAGCGAAGGTATCCTGCATCTAATTCTTAACTGTGAAACTTCATTTGATTTGTGGATGAGGAGAGACACTTTGGTTCACAATATAGGGCTAGAATTCTTCAACTAATGATGCTCGTAAACACAATTAAGAAAGATTCAATGTCAATTATTGAGTATTATAAAAAAAAATCAGAACTATTGCTGACAATTTAGGAGCTGCTGGAAGCTGTGTGAGTGATGATGACTTGTTGATGCATATGTTAGCTAGTTTAGGACCTGAGTATGATACTGCTGTGGTTACGATTTCTGGTAGGGTTGGTCAAGTTGATCTAAACTCTGCACCTTCAATATTGCTCACTCATGAGTGTAGATTGGATTAGCAACACACTACACACTCAGTAGAAGGAAGGGTCAATTACTCAACAAATTATGCTCAATCTAGCTATAATCAGAAGAAGGGAAAATGAATAATATATGGTTACAATCAGGGATCAGGATATGGAAAAATGTAGAGTCCACAAAATAATCAGGATTATACCTCTAGGTATCCTCAGCAAGGCTTCAACTTCAATTCTGGCCATGAAGCATGTGGTAGACCAAAGGATAACAGTAATGGCAAAGGAGGTTATAAGCCTACATGTCAGATCTGCTTGAAACCTGGATATACACTGCAAACATATGCTATCACAGGTTCAAGAATAATTATGTACCAACCTCAAGGAACAATCAAGACTCAAATTCTAGCAACTGGCAGAACAACATAACAATACCAACATATCTGGCAAACACTTACACTAATGCACCGGCAGATGATGGATGGTATATAGACAGTGGAGCCACTCACCATCTGACTAATGATGCTGGAAACCTAAACACAGAGCTGAGTACAGAGGTAATGATAAGCTTTTTGATAGTAATGGACATGGATTAACAATTACTTACATAGGTGAATCTCTTATTTACACTAAAATGCAACAATAAACATACAAGCATGCTCACACTAAAGAATTTTCTATGTGTTCCTGACATTACTAAAAATCTGATCAGTGTATTAAGACTAACCTCTTATAATAATGTGATTGTTGAATTTTTTGGAACTATGTGTTATGTCAAGGACAAGGAGAAGGGAATTATTCTACTAGAAGGAATGGCTATGAAAGGCTTGTACAAGGTGAAGACTAACTCAAACTCAAACCCAAAAAGATATCATGTTGTTCAAGCCTATGAACCAACCTCTATGTTGTCTATCTTTGATGTATCTCAATTCAATAAAAGTCTGACTCAAACTCTTGTTAATTGTAGTGTCAGTGTCTATAACAAAACTGTTAGGGTTGGTGCTTCGAGTGTCAATCCGGATCGTATTTATGTCCGATTCATAAATACGAACAGTTTCGTTTTCCATAGTATTACTAATTTAACGGTAGCACTCTTGTCTTTTATACACTTATTTGATCTAATTGCGATTAGATATCTGATTACGATTAGATCGAAACTGAATCTGGTTCAGTGATACGTGTATATTAGACAAAGACCCTAGGATTTACAGTATAGTGCGCAGTTACAACGAAGTTTGTAATTGACATTGGGAAGCGCATTATTAGTTGTATATCCTTAAATAAAGTTCCTGGTCAAGATTTGCTAACACGGGTCGGTTAGTAAAATCCGTTGAGACCAGTACATGTCGTGTATCGTGACTTGGTTCGATGGTTTATCCCAATGAACCATGAGTCTCGGGAGACTCGTATAGACATGTATGTGTTTATTTGATAAGACACTGAACGACTCATTAAAGGTTTCCTAATAGATGGTACACCAACGTCAATAGGAACCTTCTCGAGTTGAGCGAGCATAGTGGTCCTTCGACTTGAGATACCACAGTGGGATATATGAGTTATCCTCCACACTTTGATGGCAGTCACGTCAACAATCTATTCATGATCAGACCTCCGCCTGTTCGTTGGGTGTGGACTGATGCTCATGATATCCAGTGCGTATCAAGATTGGATCCGTCAGTCCTGTGTACAGGGCATAGGCATCTTCACGTGTTTACGATCTAGTAAATCCATGGCCGTGGTATAACTTCAGAAATCAGTTTCGAGTGTTATTTAGAGATCGTAAATTGAAAGTCGACTGTATTATACCGAACGGATTTGACGTTCTCATCTATATCTCAGGTATAATACGGATGGACTGTGACAGATGGATTATACGTATGCTATGACCTCGACTTGTATAGTTTAGCGAGATTATCCGTGGTCGTCATAATCCATGAGTGGGTGGATTATAGACACGAAATTGGATTTCGTGACGGATAGACCTAAACTTAGAGAGTCCCACAATATGAAGTGTACTCGTTGAGCACTTGGGCAACTCGATATGAATAATACAGATTATTCATTATATTTCACAGGATTAAGTGAGTTAATTCGGATCGTTTAATCGTTAAACGACAACACATGCAATTAAGAGATTTTGTCCGATAATAATTATTGTGTATTTGTATTTGATACATAATACGATTAGATACACATTAATTATTCGTCAAATGAGATTTTGACACATGCCATAAATATATGTATTTATTATTTATTGTAAATAAAAAATACATATATAATAATAATATTAATTGATTATTTGATATTTAATTGTTAAATATTAGAATGATTAATTAATTTACCATTTTTCATTAATTGTCATGAAATATGGTAAGTTGTTATTGGAACACATGGCATGTCTTTATATTAGGCTTCATTTGTCCAATTTTGATTTGTTGAAATAAAGTAAGCATTAAATTAATTGATTTAATTTTTTTTTTTTGGACAAAAATGCCCCAATTTTCGTGATTTTCCCTATTTAAATTGAAAAATTATTTTCTCTCTCTCTTGTTCACTTCCACCATGGCCGAAACAAAGCAAGAAAATGGGTTGCAAAATTGTTTGAAAAACCATGGAAGAATTGAAGGAAAACTCAAGGAAAAAGCTTAGGAATTTGGAGATTAATAGGTAATCCTTCATTCTCTTGAGCTTAGAAACTTGTTTCTTGTTTCTTGAATTGTTAGATGTGATCTAGGGTTCCTTCAATTCTGAAATTTTGGGGCTTTTGTTTTTGATTAATGGTGATAGAAGTTGAAGCATGTGTGAAGTAGAAATTGGAGCTAATTAGTGTAATTTTGTTCCAATTTGTTCAAATTATTATTGGACATTAGAGTTGCTATTCTAGAGTGTTGTGACCACTCTTATGGCACCTAGAATTATTCTTGAGTGCTTCATGTGTGTGATTCTAGTTGGTGTTATGATTAATTTGATTAATCTTGAATTTGTTGGATTTAAGGCATGAAAATTTAGAATTTTTGGTTCCTGATCAGATTAGGCTTAACTGGAAATTATGTGATGATTTTTATGTCATATGAATGTAATGAATGTGTTTTGGGAGTTGGCACAATTGCCGGAATGTGTTTCGGACTTGAAATAAGCGAAAACGGCAAAAAACGGCGTTACCGGGTGGATTTTGAGCCAACCGGGTGACGGCTGTGAAAACAGTGATTCCGTCACTGTTTGGGAAGCCCATGTACTGCCCCGACACTATTGGAGCTGACCTGGGCAGTTTCCATAAGTGTCGGGTAGTCGGTTTGGTCAAAAACACGTTTTAGGCCATTTTGCGGAAAAACCGTTTTCGTAAAATTTTCGTGACGTTTCAATAATATTTATGTCAATATATGATGTTGAATAAATTGGTTTAGGTAATATATGAATAAATTATTCATATTAGATATTGAATAATTTATTCGGTATTTTGAAAAAATTTTAAAATACGATATCGCCCGGACCCGCGCTTCCGCTGCGCCCCATCGCCCAAAACCCCAACAAAAATGGTATCAGAGCGGGTCTGATGCTTCATCCATTACATTATTCATGCTTGATATATGATATATAATCCAATTTTAATGTTCGCACATGCTAGGAATCTAGATATGTTTCTTTACTTTTCGGTTCTATGCTAATGGAATATGTAACGGAAATTTAATTGTTAAATTGTGTTATGCTTTCTAAAGTAGAATTGAAATGTTTAGAAAATGATTTAGATTAAAATTCTGCATTGGATGTAGAATATAACTTCCGTAGGAAAATCCCCGCTTTTAAATATGGCTGTAAAGTAACGTGTATTGGATACATATTTCTTGGTCCGCCTTGCCAGTACGGATGCAAATGATTTCCTGATGTTATAGCTGTATCGTGCCAAAGCTGTGCAGTTATGGTTGATGGTAGTTCATTTGCGCTGGTAGAACTTATATAAAAAGAGACAAATTCAAGTGAAAATGGAAATCCTGAACGTGCCAAAGCTGTCAGGACTACACCGGTAGTTTGAGTTTGTCATTGACAAGTGAAGCCTTGATACGCCTCCCTGTGACTGTGCCAAAGCTGTCACAGCGAGAAACGGTCAGGACCGAAACCAGGAGTCACTGGAGAGTGATTGACAAATAGTTGTCTACCTAATGAATATACGTAGGCGAGATCGTGCCAAAGCTGTGAGTCGAAATATATTCATGGGATCCTACTCTCACTATGGAATTCGATTTAATTATTGAATTCCCGTTGTCCGTTGGGGATTACGGTATTACGTAAAGAAGTGGGAGACACTGCTGAGTTAAAAATCCATAACTCAGGCAGTGCGTAATTTTATGGAAAATTCTGCTTTGTTTTATTTTTATTCTATATTGTTCATAGAATTATACTTCTAATCCACTGCATGTCTATTACCTGAATAGCTTTTCTGACTTAACTTATGGCTGCATTACTCTAGAATATGTTCTAGAAAGACAATAGACTTAGATATTGTTAGATTAGTTGAAACCATCGGGAACTATTGTTCTGATTTTCTTTGAAAATCGAGATGGTTTGTGACTTAGTTTCTAAGTCATGATTAGGTAATCTAAATAGATATGTGTGTTTGGATATGATAATCTAGTTAGAATTGTTTCTTATGCAGAAAAGAATTGACTTGAATAGTTCATGTCTCGAGATTCTTGACTGGCATAAGAAAATCACTTTAGTATTTGTTTATCTTTAATGATGTTTCTTGGCTTTTAGTGACTTTTAGAAGTCACGTGTCCGACACAATTTGCTAATCAATTATTTTGCAATCGTTGTGAATAATTGAACGCAAATTATAAAGCTTAAGAAATGAGATGCGTATAGTTGTGTATAGAGAATTTTGATTCTCGCAATACGACAACTGTAGGTATTGGATACAAGATCTCCCGTCTAGTTAATTAAAATAATGTTTAATAACTGTTTTGATATTTGATATCGGAACTTGTGACTATTGGATAGTTACTTGTTCTGTATAAACAGTTGTTACATATTTTAATATAACTAGTAGTGTCATTGATGAAAGATAAACATTAAGAAAAATATTCGGTAAAGTAAATAACTTAGAACTGTGCGTTATGAGGTTTTATCATAAAAACATTAGATGCTTGTTCCTTATGGTAAAGGTTGGTCTGATATAAGATCACACCACATATCATTTTCCATTTAATGAATATTGTATTCAGGTTGTGATTAAATCTCATTTAACCGATGATTGTCATTGAACCACCAACTAATTAAACTAATACATTGGATGTATGTAGTTTAACGAATTAGAAATTGCCTAGATAGTTTTCTTTACTTCGTAACGTAGTTAATGATTTTTCATGACTTGGTTACGTGTTTCTATTAGAGAACATGTTGAACGTCTTGAATTGTTCAAGAACTGTCAATATGTTGCTAATGAAACTTGGATATAATATTTTGAATTGTTCAAAGATATTTTATCTGAAGTGTTGAAAACTATAAAATTCATAATGAGTCTTTGAGTTGTTCGAGGATGTTTGATTTGATCAAACAAATGAATTTATGGTAATTAGTTCTAAGGATATTTAATGAATGTGATTCTTACTCAGTATTAAACTTCCACGATTCCATTGTGATGGAATTTTCAGTGGGAGTTATCGAATCTTATATGATTTGATTCGTTGATATTGAGAGTTACCGAATTAATTTTCAATACTCTTGGAGTTATGCTCCAGTAACACCAATTCGTCTCTTTAATTTAGGTTCCATTGGCTTCTACAGTTACGTATATGATATGTAATAGTAGAAAATTTGAATCTTGAATAGTTTGAGATTTGAATCTTTCTTTTATATAATGATTATATAATTGAAAGTACTTGCGCCTCGGAGGTACAAGTAAAGTTTCTCATTTATTCTATTTAATGGAATATTGTATTCTATTTGATAGAATATCCTTTCTACGGTCCCGAGTAATAAAATTGTTTTATTACTTGGTGGTCGACATTGGAGGTTGACGTTGTAGAAATGACTTGACTTAGTGAAGTCAAATGAGGAGTGATAAACTGTAATGGAACTACATAATTAATAGATGAAAAACCCTTAGACATCTTCCGTACAAGTCCAATAGGATGTCAGAATCATTTACCAAGTATTTGATACTTAATGATTCTGATGTTTTCTTATTGAAGAAAATTATCCTATAACTTATAGTGGGTGCGATATTTGATATCGATTCCGGAACTTAGCATTGAACCATAGATCTAAGATTGTTCATGGCTTACGACGATCAAGTTTTGAACTTGATTAGGCTTTCGTTATGAATAGTTCATAAAATGTGCAGATTATTTGCGCAGTAAAAGCACAGTGAGCTCGATAAAAGTTTGACCTTTATAGTATGACAGTGAGAAAGGTTATTCCCAGTAATCTATTGTAGATTATGAGGAAGCTAGTCTCTTGTCGCACTGAATGGACAATTAAGGATTTATTGGTTAATGTTGATATTAAACCGTGGTTTTGGCTACAGAATGCAAAGTGGCGTTCTTGAGTGATTTCTTCGAACGAGAGATCCGTTGTGATTTCTTGGTTTGAAGAGTTCATTTTAGAATGGCCCTGGAGTTTGTATTCTGCTAAGATCACAGTTTGATATACTAGCTTATGGAGCTTATTGTAGACTCAGATAAGCTTTCCGGAAAATTGTGTTCTCTAGTTTTGACATCAGTCAGATTGTCTGGTTTTATCGAAATTTAGAGAATATGTATTTGTCAGTAGGGTCAGTGGGAGCATACAAATTTCTTTCTAATACTATATATCCTTAAGTCTTCTTTTCTCCGTGAGAGCAGTTGGAGTAGTCTCTGATATATCTGATATAAAGTTTTATATATATGATATAAAACTAAGAGACTTGTGAAAGACTCCATTAATCAAATATTAGATATGATCTAATAAAGGACACAACAAGACTATCTGTATGACAGTTAGTATAACTGTTTGACAGTTAACGTGTTTTTTATGTATATAGTATTCATCTTTCGTAAAGGATGATTCCTTTATCGAAAGAAAGATTGATTGGAATGTCTAGTCAATCTTATGCATCATAGGATGATGGCGTGATGAATAACATATTATGTGTGATTATAGATATCAATTTAATCATAATTGTTACGAGTTATTTTGATTTGCTGCAGACCATATGATGGATCTTGAAACATGTTCTTTGCGATATTTGAGATATTAAGAACGAGTTTCTCATTCATGGAGAATTTAGTCAGCAACCATAAGGTTAGATTTAGTTTTGATTCTAATTATGACATTAGATGGTCTATGTCATATAAAGTCAGAAAAGGTGCAGTGGGAGTGTCACTATTGACTCTACTGGACTAGTGGAATCAGTTGCAACTTTTGAAGTATTGACTTATGAAGTTGGCAAAGTGACCTCAATGATTAGAAGTGCTGATATTAGTTTTGTGCTTGCGGTTGTCTTAATGTATTGGATTTGATTTCTAAATACATAGATAACTTAGAGTTATAGCATAATACTAATATAGCGTCTGAGTCATATAGCTGTGGAATTTGGATTCTACAAATATTAATGATGCCAGCTAAGGAAAACGGTTAGGTTTGTTGGACAGACTCAATTTGTTAAAGCAGACTTACTTGTTGTTGCCTACCTCTTGAGTGCTGGTGAGCTCCTAAGGCCCATGAGTATGCGATACACATTGAGATGTGTATATGATACCATGGATTGGCACTAGAGCAAGTGGGAGAAATTGTTAGGGTTGGTGCTTCGAGTGCCAATCCGGATCGTATTTATGTCCGATTCATAAATACGAACAGTTTCATTTTCCATAATATTACTAATTTAACGGTAGCACTCTTGTCTTTTATACACTTATTTGATCTAATTGCGATTAGATATCTGATTATGATTAGATCGAAACTGAATCTGGTTCAGTGATACGTGTATATTAGACAAAGACCCTAGGATTTACAGTATAGTGCGCAGTTACAACGAAGTTTGTAATTGACATTGGGAAGTGCATTATTAGTTGTATATCCTTAAATAAAGTTCCTGGTCAAGATTTGCTAACACGGGTCGGTTAGTAAAATCCGTTGAGACCAGTACATGTCGTATATCGTGACTTGGTTCGATGGTTTATCCCAATGAACCATGAGTCTCGGGAGACTCGTATAGACATGTTGGTTGTTTATTTGATAAGACACTGAACGACTCATTGAAGGTTTCCTAATAGATGGTACACCAACGTCAATAGGAACCTTCTCGAGTTGAGCGATAGTGGTCCTTCGACTTGAGATACCACAGTGGATATATGAGTTATCCTCCACACTTTGATGGCAGTCACGTCAACGATCTATTCATGATCAGACCTCCGCCTGTTCGTTGGGTGTGGACTGATGCTCATGATATCCAGTGCGTATCAAGATAGAATCCGTCAGTCCTGTGTACAGGGCATAGGCATCTTCACATGTTTTACGATCTAGTAAATCCATGGCCGTGGTATAACTTCGGAAATCGAGTTCGAGTGTTATTTAGAGACCGTAAATTGAAAGTCGACTGTATATATACGAACGGATTTGACGTTCTCATCTATATCTCAGGTATAATACGGATGGACTGTGACAGAGGGATTATACGTATGCTATGACCTCGACTTGTATAGTTTAGCGAGATTATTCGTGGTCGTCATAATCCATGAGTGGGTGGATTATAGACACGAAATTGGATTTCGTGACTGATAGACCTAAACTTAGAGAGTCCCACAATATGAAGTGTACTCGTTGAGCACTTGGGCAACTCGATATGAATAATACAGATTATTCATTATATTTCACTGGATTAAGTGAGTTAATTCGGATCGTTTAATCGTTAAACGACAACACATGCAATTAAGAGATTTTGTCCGATAATAATTATTGTGTTTTTATTTGATACATAATACGATTAGATACACATTAATTATTCGTCAAATGAGATTTTGACACATGCCATAAATATATTGTATTATTATTTATTGTATAAAAAATACATATATAATAATATATTAATTGATTATTTGATATTTATTGTTAAATATTAGAATGATTAATTAATTTACCATTTTTCATTAATTGTCATGAAATATGGTAAGTTGTTATTGGAACACGTGGCATGTCTTTATATTAGGCTTCATTTGTCCATTTTGATTTGTTGAAATAAGTAAGCATTAAATTAATTGATTTTATTTTATTTTTTTTGGACAAAAATGCCCCAATTTTCGTGACTTTTCCTATTTAAATTGAAAAATTGTTTTTTCTCTCTCTCTCTTGTTCACTTCCCCCTGGCCGAAACAAAGCAAGAAAATGGGTTTCAAAATTGTTTGAAAAACCATGGAAGAATTGAAGGAAAACTCAAGGAAAAAGCTTAGGAATTTGGAGATTAATAGGTAATCCTTCATTCTCTTGAGCTTAGAAACTTGTTTCTTGTTTCTTGAATTGTTAGATGAGATCTAGGGTTCCTTCAATTCTGAAATTTTGGGGCTTTTGTTTGTGATTAATGGTGATAGAAGTTGAAGCATGTGTGAAGTAGAAATTTGAGCTAATTAGTGTAATTTTGTTCCAATTTGTTCAAATTATTATTGGACATTAGAGTTGCTATTCTAGAGTGTTGTGACCACTCTTATGGCACCTAGAATTATTCTTGAGTGCTTCATGTGTGGTGATTCTAGTTGGTGTTATGATTAATTTGATTAATCTTGAATTTGTTGGATTTAAGGCATGAAAATTTAGAATTTTTGGTTCCTGATCAGATTAGGCTTAACTGGAAATTATGTGATGATTTTGATGTCACATGAATGTAATTAATTTGTTTTGGGAGTTGGCACAATTGCCGGAATGTATTTCGGACTTGAAATAAGCGAAAACGGCAAAAAACGGCGTTACCCGGGTGATTTTGAGCCAACCGGGTGACGGCTGTGAAAACAGTGATTCCGTCACTGTTTGGGAAGCCCATGTACTGCCCCGACACTATTGGAGCTGACCTGGGCAGTTTCCATAAGTTTCGGGTAGTCGGTTTGGTCAAAAACACGTTTTAGGCCATTTTACGGAAAAATCGTTTTTGTAAATTTTCGTGACGTTTCAATAATATTTATGTCAATATATGATGTTGAATAAATGGTTTAGGTAATACATTAATAAATTATTCATATTAGAATTGAATAATTTATTCGGTATTTTGAAAAAGTTTTAAAATGCGATATCGCCCGGACCCGCGCTTCCGCTGCGCCCAATCGCCCAAAACCCCAACAAAAACTTCGTCAAATTCTAAATCTGATGTTTCTGAATTAGATATCCTTCATAGAAAACTTGGGCATCCTAATATCAATGTATTGAAAGATGTACTTCAAGTTTGTAAAAAACAGTTTCAATTCAATAAAGAATTTGTTCTTAAATTCTGTGAAGCTTGCCAACTTGGTAAAGCTCATAAGCATCATTTATTGAATGCAAGACAAATGAACCTTTAGAGCTCATATATACTGATATTTTGGGGTCTTTCTCATGTTCCTTCTGTCCTTGGGTATAGATATTGTTGGGATGTATGCCATAGAGCTTCATGTATTATAAACAGAATTGTTTATTGAAATAATAGATGCATTATTCATTTATCAAAGTTATTTGATTTAAATCGCATATTATAAAATGTCTTGTTTATCCTTGATTACTCATGTATTTTCAGACATAGTGTATGTTTGATACACAAGAGGATTTACGTCTGAAGTTAGTAATCTAAAACAGTCCATAGAGAGCAAGCAAAACGAGAACTTTGTTTGTGGTTTATCTATAGCTACGGTTTATTCTATACCTGTATAACGACCTTGATCCAGGTTCTTTCATGTGGTGACATGGGAATGGAGACACATTTTATGATGTGATCATATAGGACTGAACCCAGATAAAAATGAATATCTTATAATATCCGCTCACTAAGGAAATTCATTTTTATCTACTAGATGGTCATATATGGATTGATCTTAATCCTGAGTGTACTAGGAACTCCTGCATGACAGGCTATGTCTTTTGATTTACTAAGGTGAGGTTGGTGAAGCAATCCCGGCCAATAACTGCGTATTTTGGGGATATGGTTTGGTCTGTAGCTGAGAACATTTTACATAGACATTGAGTTCACTCATTCTTACGAGAAGTAGAAGAGTATCCCTCTTATGAGTTGATTCGGGGCTTGAACAATAAGAGCGATCAAATCATTCTGTTACAATAGAAAGATTAATATTCATAATAGTTATGAATTAATTGTTCATCATAAAATCAATGGTACTTAAGTGATAAAATAATTAGAGGTGTATAACGGATTTATAACCCGTCTCTAATTATGAGATATTCTTGAAGGGCCAATCCGTATGTAATGACTATATCGATGACACCGAAGTTGTTCGACTTATATTTTCCATCTACGGTAACGAGAATTCAACTTCGATTTTTTGTGGAATATCGCAAAATTAATAATTCGTAATATTTAATTAAAAAGTTCAATTAATATTTCAGAATTATTGGAGCTCAGAACTGTATGTTCATTTGGCCCTCATGTTAGATCGATTAACTGTAGCAAACCTAATATAATTAGATTGTCTAATTATATACTCACGTATATTTTAGTATATTATTAATATGATTAATAATATATTTTTATCATAAATGAAAACTATATTAAATTTGTTTAATATAATATTTTCTAGAATTATTTGATTATGATATAATCAAGTTAGTAATAATTATAAGATAACTATTATATCATAATTAAGTAATGACATTATATTATTAATGAATTTTAAATTGTATTGGAGACACACCATATAGGCTTGCCCCTGCTCTCAATAATTTATGTCTATTAGGTATGACCTAAATACCTAATTGTTTTGTCATTAGTGGATCATTTCTTATGCTTTGGTATAGCCTCCACATTAATGTGTTTTCCATTGCAAGAAAGCATTATTGACTTAATGAGAAGAGTAGTTGGCTGATTGGAAGAGAATATAATCTCTACCATTTCCACTCAAAGGTTGAGGGTGATAGAAATTCATATTCATTTACACAGTATTGTGAGATAAAGAGAGAAAAAGAAAATCCTGAAATTCTTCTTAAGTATTGAGAGAAAATTTATTTTCTCAAGTATTGAGATTAAAAAGAAAATTAGAGTGAGTTAGATTTACATCTTCTTCATTTAATCTTCTTTAATCTAAAATAAATTGTGATAACAAATTCTCTAAATAGTTTAGAGATTCATCTTTGTGAGTGAAGCTCACACTTCAGTTTGTTGGTTTCAAGTCATAGTACAGAAGATCGGGTGGTTGATCCAAGCATCAGATCTCAAAGGAAACATTTACCAAGTGTTGGTTATTTTTCAGTTTCATTTCATATTCACAACAAGGAGGAATCTGGTCACCAAGAGTTGGAGGATTCAACAAATGAGAAGGCAAGAAATTTTTCTATGTCGGTCCCGAAGCCAATAGTAATTCCATTGCGCATAAGGAAAGATGTTTCCTACAATTGGCATCAAGAGCTAAGGTTGAGAAGTATTCTTAACCCTTCTCTTTTTAAATTTTCAGTTTTAATGATTTATATGAGATATAAATGGTTAAAATACATGTTGTGATGAGTAGGCACAATTTAGATTCATGAGATGAATGTTTTAACTTTCATGGGATGAATGTTTATTTTGATTCATGTGATAAATATATTGTGTTGATCGTTAATTTTTCCGGCTCTTCTTTTAGAATTAGGAATGTAAGGCCATAAGGTCATATTCTTTCAAGTGTTGTAAGTTCATTTCTTTTGTAATAAGTCATATTATAACCCTATTTGTAACTTGGAGGAGCCGATGCCGCGATGGACTTATCACAAGCTGATTCCCAAAGAACTCAACAATTCACCATGGAGTAAGATTTAAAGACCAATGGATGCCTTGGATTATTATTTGTACTAATTAAATTAGTATAGAAAAATAAAAGCTTGGTTAACGTAACTTGTGATGTGTATATTTTTGTCCATTCCAGCCCGTGGAAACAGGCTGCGTCGCGACGAGCACCAGCCCACGTCGCGACATGCCACAGTAATTTAGCTATTGCCTAGACCTGAACATCACATGTCGCGACGCTGGACATATCGCTTCGCAACGCGCTCCAGTGTCACGACGCTAAATAGGTTGTGTCGCGACACCAAGAAGACCTGACGCTTGTCTCAGTTTTGTTTTACAGAGCGTCGCGACGCCCAGCCTGAGAATATGAATATGTTTTAAATAGTTTAATAACATGTCATATAGCCTATGGTGCCCACTCTTACATTTTCATATGACATAACATATTTATATGCATAATATTCTAGTAATAAAATATGATTTTATGTAATTTAAAAGTTAAATTAGAATATGAAATGCATGCAAACTGATTAATAAGATTAATTGGTTTAATGGTTTAAAATTTGGAATTCAAAAGTTTAAATACTAATGGACCTTATGAATGCCTTAAATTTTTCCTTGATATATCGGTTGGAAATCCGGACTTAAATTCGATAGCCAGTTCCGAATGGATGGTAATTTGGTCTGCACTCAGGATACAATTCTACGTACCATTGGAATTTATAACGTGCTTATATCGATTTTATATTTTAAATGATATTTGGTCCATTCGTTGAATTCTAAAATTTTAAAACCTAATAGTGGACTAATATTTTAAGTGTTAAAATAAATTAGGTCACTAAAGAAAACTTTATTAAATTAGTTTGATTAAGTAAATATTTAGTAGAGACTAATCAGAATTAGTGAATAAAATTTTAAGAGTTAAAATTGGTTAGATCACTAATAATCCACTAGTATTAATAAGATTATGTTTTAGCCAGGCATAATCTAAATGGATTAGACACTAGTATAGTAGAAACCTTAAACTCAAAATAGTGAGTGGGAGAGGGATATACCACAATATATCTCGTGATCTCCGTTATTATCCAAAACCGTGAGATTCAAAAGGTGTCTCGAGACGACTTTATTTTCGTCCCTTACGGATGGTGTCATTTTTTGGTCAATATCAAGTTTGGATTCTGAGAGGATAAGAACTCTAGATGTATTTGGTGATTTGACATACCCTACGGCGGCACTTCACTCGTTAAGTCCAAGGGTTCTGAAACAATGGGTTACAAAGGAATGATTAAACTATTAATAAAAGTTCCTTGATCAAATATAACGGTAATTGGTTAATATATGAATAAGAGTTATTTCCAGATATATTAATTAATTGAGAATGTGTCGATCTATCATGTGAATACTTGACCTACCCTACGACGACACTTATTTGTGGGATGATAGATTACCGTGACATAGTAATTCTTTTAGGTTTCTAATTCATTATACATTGATCATGCATTATGTTTAATTTTATGCCTAAATGTTTGAAAATTTTAATATGCGATGAACGTAAATTGAATGCGCGTTTATTTATTTATTTCAGTCATAGCATCAGCGATAATCGTAATTCTCAAATAAGAAAAATTAATTAGGGATAATTATGTAAAATTAAAAAGTGACATGAATGCTATATTAGACTGTGAAGACCTTAAATTTGTCATGACAGAGGAATGTCCTCCCGAGCCAGCTGTAAATGCTACTAAAGCAATACGCGATACCTATAACCATTCGATGAAAGCCAATGAGAAAGCCCACAGCTATTTGATAGCAGGGATGTATGAGATTCTTGCTGCAAAGGATGAGCTTATGGCGACTGCATCTTTAATAATACAATCATACAAGACATGTTTGGGCAGCTTTCGGAGCGGCAACAACATGAGGCTATCGTCTCATTGTTAACCGCAAGGATGAATGAAGGATCATCAGTCCGAGAGCATGTCTTAAGGATGATGTCTCATCTCAATACGGCTGAAACCCATGGTGCTCGTATAAATGAGCAAAGTGACAATAATCATGGAAACACTTCCGAAGAGTTTCCTATAATTTAAAAGCAGATGTTCTATGAATAAGTTGATTTTTACGTTGACTCAACTGCTAAATGAGCTCACCCATTACGAGACCATGATGATGGATCCTCGTAGATCTAGTGCAGAGGTAAACATTGTCGAATCTTCTAAATCTGCGAAGAAAAAGAAGAAAGGCACTTGGAAGGCTAAAGCAAAGCCAATGAAAAATAAGAAAAACAAAGACTCTAAAGGTAACAATTCCAAAGGAAAATGTTTCCATTGTAGCAAACAAGGGCATTGGAAGAGTAACTGTCCTAAGTACCTAAATGAGTTACAAGAGAAAAAAGAATACAAGTAAATACGATTTACTTGTTATTGAATCTCTTATAGTGGAGATTGATAAATCTGTATGGATTGTTGATTCTGGAGCCACTAACCGTGTTTGTTCTTCTTTACAGCTACTTGATTCATGGAAGGACCTTACTGAAGGTGACTTTACCATGAAAGTCGGGACATGGGATGCTGTTTCAGCTAGAGCAGTGGGAGTTTCAAATTTGAACTTTAATAATGGTTATTTGTGTTTAAATAATGTACTTTATATTCTTGATTTTCGCAGGAATTTGATTTCTGTAACAAAACTCATGGAAAGTGGTTTCTCTATTTCTTTTTATAATAAATCAGTTATTATTAGTAGAAATGGATTAACAATATGCACAGGAAACTCCGAGAATAATTTATATATGTTAAGGCGTTAACACATGATTCACTGTTTAATACTGAAATGTTGAAGATTGAAAAATCTAAAATAAAACGGTAAAAGATTTCTCATGATGACACATATATGTGGCATCTTAGACTTGAAGATAATAACATTGACCGGATAGATAGATTAATAAAGAATGGAGTTTTAAACCAGTTAAAACTTGATACTTACCAGTCTGCGAATCCTGTCTAGAAGGCAAAATGATCAAGAGATCTTTTAGTGGAAATGGGATAAGAGCCAAAGAACCGTTTGAGCTAATACATTCGGACGTTTGCGGACCGATGAATATCAAAGCCAGAGGTGGTTATGAATACTTCGTCACTTTTATTGATGATTATTCTATATATGGGTATGTTTACCTAATGCAGCACAAGTCAGATATATTTGAAAAGTTCAAAGAATATCGTGCTGAGGTTTAGAACCAATTAGGTAAAAGCATCAAAACTTCGAATCGGATCGTGGAGTGAATACCTTGATAGAGATTTCGAGGAATTCTTGGTTGAGCATGGAATAGTTTCACAGCTCACATCACCTGGAACACCATAATAAAATGGTGTTGCAGAAAGGAGAAATCGGACCCTACTAGATATGATGAGATCAATGTATAGTTATAACACACTACCTAGTTCATTCTGGGGGTATACATTGTAAACAACAATATATATCATGAATGTAGTTCCTTCTAAGTATGTTCTTAATACTCCCTTAGAGTTGTGGAATGGTTATAAAGCTAGTTTGTGATATTTCCGCATATGGGGGTGTCCAGCATATATGCTGAAGAATAATACTACTAAGTTGGAGCCACGTTCAAAAGTGTGCCTATTTATAGGCTATCCTAAGGAAATTAGGGATGAGTTTTTTATGGTAAAGAAGATAATAAAGTATTTGTGTCGACAAATGCTATATTTCTTGAGGATGACTATATGAGAGAGTGCAAACCTCGAAGTAAAGTGTAACTTGAGGCGTTACTTGTTGGTATGACCAGCACACCATCGTCAACTGTTGACAAAAACATAACACCTTCAACATCTGAGCATCAGATGCAAGTTTATCAGAATAATCTACCACCTAGACAGAGTAGGAGGATTGTATAACAACCTAAATACTATCTAGAAAATGGAGAGGCATAATTTATTACTTCCAGTGATGGTGTAGATGATATATTGACCTATCGTAGTGCAATGGATGATTATGATAAAGAGGAATGGCTCAAAGCTATGAACCTCGAGATGAAGTCTATGTATTTCAACTCAGTCAGGGAACTTGTAGACCAACTTGATGGAGTAAAACTGATAGGTTGCAAGTGGATCTACAAGAGAAAAAGAGGAGTGGATGGGAAGGTATATACCTTCAAGGCTAGGCTAGTGGCAAATGGTTATACTCAGAAAGAGGGAGTCGAATATGAATAGACTTTCTCGCCATTAGCCATGTTGAAGTCCATCCACATTCTTCTTTCCATTGCCACATATTATGACAATGAGATTTGGCAAATGGACGTCAAGACTGCATTCTTGAATGGCAATCTTAATGAGAGTATTTATATGGTACAACCAGAGAGGTTCATAACCCAAGGTGTGGAGCAAAAAGTTTATAAATTGTAAGGGTCCATTTATGGACTTAAGTAAGCATCTCAATCTTGGAACATAAGATTTGATACTACGGTCAAGTCTTATAATTTTGAGCAAAACATCGATGAGCCTTGTGTTTACAAGCGCATCATTGATGGTAAGGTGGTTTTTCTCGTGTTGTATGTCAATGATATTTTACTCATTGGGAATGATGTAAGGATATTATCGGATGTGAAAATCTAGCTAGCTAACCAATTCCAAATGAAAAATTTGGGAGAGGCCAGTTATGTACTTGGGATCCAGATTAGTTGAGATCGCAAGAAATTACTGTTATCAATGTCTCAAGCATCATATATCAATAAGATTCTTGTGTGATTTAAAATGCAGAATTCCAAGAAAGGTAATTTTCCTTTCAGACATAAAATTCATTTGTCTAAGAAACAGTCTCCTAAGACACCTCAATGAGTTGACGAAATGAGATATATCCCATATGCCTCAGCAGTTGGAAGTCTTATGTATGCTATGTTATGGACGAGACCGGACATCTGCTTTACAATGAGAGTAGTCAGAAGGTTTCAATCCAACCCAGGATTAGATCATTGGGTGGCGGTGAAACATATTCTCAAGTATCTTAAGAGAACGAGAAATTATATGCTAGTATATTCAGGTGAGGATATGATCCTCATGGGATATACTGACTCTTATTTTCAGACGGATGTAGATTCTAGGAAATCAACATCTGGATTCGTGTTCACCCTATGTGGTGGGACCATTATGTGGAGAAGCAGTATGGCTGAATATATAGCAGCTAAGGAAGCAGTATGGCTCCGTAAGTTCTTGGCAGATCTGAAAGTTGTTCCAGATATGGATAAACCACTCACACTTTATTGCGATAATAATGGTGCAATGGCGAATTCCAAGGAACCAATAAGCCACAAGAGGGGAAAGCATATATAGAGAAAATATCATCGCATCAGAGAGATAGTGCAGAAAGAAGATGTCACAGTTACGCAGATTCCATCAGCAGACAACCTGAATGATCCGTTTACAAAGACCTTATCAGCTACAATTTTTGAAGGTCACCTAAAGGGTTTATGATTAAATGACATGTCTCATTTTCTCTAGTTCAAGTGGGAGATTGTTAGGATATATGCCATAGAGCTTCATGTATTGTAAACAGAATTGTTTATTGAAATAATAGATGCATTATTCATTTATCAAAGTTGTTTGATTTAAATCGCATCTTATAAAATGTCTTGTTTACCCTTGATTACTCATGTGTTTTCAGACTTAATGTATGTTTGATACACAAGAGGATTGAAGTCTGAATTTAGTAATCTAAAACAGTCCATAGAAAGCAAGCAAAGCGGGTACTTTGTTTATAATTAATCTATAGTTGCGGTCTATTATATATTTATATAACGACCTTGATCTGGGTTCGTTCATGTAGTGACATGGGAATAGATGCACCTTATATGATGTAATCATATAGGACTGGACCCAGATAAAAATGAATATCTTATAATATCTGTTAACTAAATAAATTCATTTTATCTACTAGATGGTCATATATGGATTGATCTTAATCTTGAGTGTACTACGAACTCCTGCATGACAGACTATGCCATTTGATTTACTAAGGTGAGGTTGGTGAAGCAGTCCCAGCCAATAACTACGTATTTTGGGGATATGGTTTGGTGTGTAGCTGTGAATGTTTTATATAGACATGAAGTTCACTCATTCTTACGAGAAGTAGAAGAGTATATCTCTTAAGAGTTGATTCGGGACTTGAAAAATAAGAGCGCTCAAATCTTTCTATTACGAATAAAAAGATTAATATTCATAATAGTTATGACTTAGTTGTTCATTATAGAATCAATGGTATTTAAGTGATAAAATAATTAGAGGGGTATAACGGACTTATGACCCGGCTCTAATTATGAGATATTCATGAAAGGGAAAATCCGTATGTAATGACTATATCGATGGGCACCGAAGTTGTTCGGCTTATATTTTCCATCTACGACAATGAGAGTTCAACTTCGAGTTTTTAGTGGAATAACGCGAAGTTCTCGAAGTTAATAATTCGTAATATTTAATTAAATAATTTAATTAATATTTCATGATTATTGGAGCTCGGAACTGTAAGTCCATTTGGTCTCTGTGCTAGCTCTTTTAATTTTAGCAAACTTAATATAATTAGATTGTCTAATTATATACTCACATATATTTTAGTATATTATTAATATGATTAATAATATATTTTGTCACAAATGAAAACTACATTAAATTTGTTTAATATAATATTTTCAAGAATTATTTGATTATGAGATAATCAAATCATGATTATGAGATAATCAAGTTAGTAATAATTATAAGATAACTATTACATCATAATTAAGGTAATGACATCATTATTAAGATAATGAATTTTAAATTGTATTGGAGACAACACCAT
>SKCR01033977.1:0-42373 GCA_019454045.1 Zanthoxylum bungeanum | reverse complement strand
GCAGAGGAGCACCATTGGATTCCTCTGATTTTCATCGAGCAAAGCCATCACAAATTTTAGCAGAGCGGTTAAATTTGAATGCATCTCAATCAAATAGAAACAATTTACCACATCCCCACCCGGTATTTTCAGAGTTATCAAAGTTCCTTATATCAGGGATCTTAAGATGTTCCAGAAGAGACATTAGGACCCTGCAAACTGATCAATACAGCAGTTTAGTTTTGCAGGCATGTTTGAATTCACCTACTAATTGCCTTTGTTTTCTTCATTTCAACTTAGCATGGTATTCATAATCATAAGGAAGCTATATTCATGTCATTGGCATTTTCTTCTTTTGCCAGACAGCTTTGAGGTTATTAGTGGGTGATGATCAAGAGTTGTTGCAGATAATTCCCAGCCTTCTTGGCTGCAATAAAGAGAATGCAGTGGAAGGGAACGTCATACCAATGACTATAGTGCATGATCTAATAGATTTGATGAAAGAAACTGCATATAGCCATTTAATGGAGGTAAGCAAAGCAACCTACTGATGGGATGTGCCTGTATGCATTGGAAATTCCATTTCCATCTATCAATTTGTTTTTTAATTGACTATTGTTATTATTATTATTATTATTTTTAATGGGGTGGGGGTGGTGGTTGTGGCAGTTGGTTTATGTTTACTAAAAATTCCATACAATGGTTTATGAAGCACGGTGATTCTCCTATATTCTAAAAAAGTCAAAGAGACACGAGTCTTCTATTAAACATGTAAAGTGTGGACACTTCTAGTTCCCACTTTAAGAAACTTAGCGTCCGTTTTGCTCGGCATTTACTAGCGTAAATGCTGCGCCAAACGCAGCGGTTACGCTAGCTTAATCAGAAGCTAGGGTAACGAGCTTATTTTGAACTTTTTGCGTGGAAATTATAATTTTGCCCTCCATTTATTTTTTTTGTATTTATTTAATTTTTTTTATATGCCCTTATTTGTAATTTCACAACTTATATTATAACTTATACTCTATCTAACCAAACACCCTAAAGAGCCTATAAGCTACCTTATACTCTAGTGTTTATATCATAGCTTATAAGCTAGCTTTTACTCTCAGCCCAATTCTCTCTACCAAACACACCCTTAACTTCCTCTTTTTTTTTTTTTTTTTAAAAAAAAAATACTCTTTACACTCAAAAAAATTAGAACCCTATTTTCTTATTTCAGGTTTGATGACTTAAATGGTTAGGATTTTTATTTAAATTTTATGTTAATTGTATACTCATACTTAATGAGTTATGCAACTCTGTCATCTGTTTGTAAAATGTAATAGCTTTTCTTATTTTTATTGTTGTGTTAAATTCCATTGAATTTGCAGGTAATTTTGGAAGTGGCTCCTCAAAGCTTGTATGATGAAATGTTCACAAAAGTCTTCAGAAACTCGCTGTTTGAGCTGTCATCACATAATTGTGCAAACTTCGTCATTCAAGCATTAGTTTCCCATGCAAGAGATCAAGATCAAGTAAGTTCTCTATGCTATCATGGACGCACTTGTACTTTTAGTTCTTTACAAAATCATGCATTTCTTTCCTCATGCAATGATATAGATATACCATTGGTAGTTCTATATGGACAGTGTTTTTATTTTATAAATTAAATTTCCTTCATTTTGTCATGTGACTTCTTCTTATACTCGCAGTTTTACTATTTTCAGCCACCTTGAAATTCTGATTTTGTATGTCCTGCCAAAAAATGTTTGACTTTCTATAAAATTTCTCTTTTCATTCTTTCAACTAGATGGCAAAGATCTGGGAGGAACTTGGTGGAAAATTTAGGGAACTTCTAGAAATGGGGAGGTCAGGAGTTGTTGCTGCTCTTATTGCTGCGAGTCAAAGGCTCCACACCCATGAGCGAAAGGTATATCATTTACACCCATCATTTCATGTTTGTTATTATGCATTACTGTTCATTTAAAATTCTGGAATAGTGCAACTTGACAATAGGCTTACAGATCTTACTTTTAAGATCTTTTGAATCCTTCGGCTAAGAAGATCCTTGAAAATTAATTAATCTCACAATGACCTTTTTTAGGTGTAACTGTAAGCTCAAATCATGCTAACCATGGCTAAGTTTCTTTTACTCGTTTGGCAGTGTTGTGAGGCTCTGGCTGCTGCAATATCTTCAACGAATGAGTCTCCAAGATGCATTGTTCCGGGAATACTGTTCTTTGAGAGTTACATTAGCAGTGAAGATAAGTCGAATTGGAATTGGCCAAAAGGCATTAGGATGCATGTTATTGGTTCTCTGATTCTGCAGGCAATCTTTAGATTTCCAAGTGTAAGCTATCCTATTGTAATCATGTTTTATTTCTTCAGTTTATTAGGTGTGTGGTTTCTTGTATTGTAATGCCCTTTTTTGTTTTTCTATTACACAGGAATTCATACAGCCGTATGTTACTAGTATTACATCCATGGAAGCTGACCATGTATTTGAAGCTGCAAAAGACGCAGCGGGAGCACGCGTTATTGAAGCTTTTCTAGATTCAAAAGTTTCTGCAAAACAGAAACACAGATTAGTTGTGAAGTATGCCATGCTACTTTATTTGATCATTTTTTTTTGAAAAATTCTGTATATGCTTTTTTTGTATGAAATTCTTGTTGAGCACAATTTATCAAGAAGATTGTAGAAAGTACAACTACAGCTGCTAAGAAAACCGGGCACTACTTAATTGTCAAACTGGTAGATGAGACAAAATATTGCCTCCTATAGTCCTATTGTAAACTAGTTCATATCCAGATGCATATAGGGGTAAAAGTAACACTAGCTGATACTTATCAGGTTTTCTCAACATATTTTGGTCAGCAGAGGTTTACCTGGCTTCTTAGCATGTGTTGATTTTAACCCTACCTGCCCTCGTTTATTGCTTGTGTTGCTTTTGGATACTTGGATGTAGAGATACATGTCCAATACAAAGAAAGTAAATAAGATTTAAGTCAAACTAATTGAATATGAATTTTTTGCTCTCTCCCTTCTTTTGACCACATACTACTTCTCACTACTTCTATTTGTTAATAGATGTTATTGTGGGGGGATTCAAAACAAAAAGTTTTGTTATTCTATCAACCAATGAAAGCAATTCTAAGACTCTTATAGCCTGTCATCTGCCCTAAACTTTTCTCCCAAGTCTCGCCATTCAATATAGAGCTCGTCTAGATGCATTTCTGAGTTAAGTTTGTCACTGTGTTTACTTCTAATTTTTTTTTTGTTTTCTTTTTTGTTTTTGGTTTTTGGATTCCTCTGAAGGCTAAAAGGACACTTTGGAGAGCTTTCAACACACTTATCTGGTTCATTTACTGTGGAAAGGTGCTTTACCGCTAGTAGCCTGTCTTTAAGAGAGACCATAGCATCTGAGTTATCAGCTGTGCGAAATGAGCTGTCTAAGACAAAGCAAGGCCCTCATCTCATAAGGAAACTAGACATTGACGGGTGAGATTTTATTCCATGTAAATTGTTTTCTCAACATGTTTCGTCTTTGGATAAATCGTGCTACATCTCGACAGAAATAATCTTTTTATGAGTTCAGTTCTAATGATCCATTCCATTGAAGTTTGCCAATCTTTACATGCTGCCTTTTGTTTGTTCAAGCAGATTTTCTGCCCGACCTGATCAGTGGAGGTTGAAGCAAAGCGCAAAGCAATTAACATACAAAGAATTTTATGCCACATTTGGCTCTAATGATACTAAATCATCCAAAAAGGACTCCTTCCTTGCCGATTCTTCCAAGCAGACATCAAACTCCCAAGGAATAAAAAACATGAGGAAGGAGATTGACAATTGCCTTGATTCTGCTGCACTATCATCAAGCAAGTCAGGCTTAAAGCGCCGGTCAGAAAAAGCAGAACATCTAAGTGAGAAATATGCCAAACATGCCAATGTGGATGAAATCTCAAAAGGGAAAAACAAGAAGAAAAATAAAAAGAATCAAGTTGCTTCTGAGTACACTGGTCCGTCTAGTAAAGGTGCAGAAATTGCATCCAAACCATTCCTTTCTACCGATAAAACAGTGAAGAAGCGACGCAGAAAGGATAGGCCATCAGAATCTTCAAAGAAGTTGAAATCATGAAGATTGTTTCCCCCTTGGAGAGTTCACAAGACGTGACTGTAGCTGCTTGAAGCTGTAACAGTAACTTATTCGGAGAGTTTCATTAAGCTGCAAAAGAGATATGTTTTGTTGTTATATTATGTTTTTATTTTTATTTTATGCTGAGTTTAGAGAGCTTTTTTATGAAGATTTTTATTTTTATTTTTTTAAAAAAATAGCCTACAAACCCTTTTTAGGATAAATTTTTTGTTTTGGTTGATATGCATGAAATCTTTCCTGCACAGTTGGAGTGTTCATTTTTTTCATTCACATCACACCCGAAATTTACACATTTACACAACAAACAAACTAAACAGCTAGTGGTAGCAAAACTTGTCCATGCATTATATTATATATTGCAAAACGGTGTACATGTGACCCTCCTAATAGAAACTACTGAACCTCAAGATACAATATAGCAATGGATGAAAAAAGAACATTGAATGCTGTAAAGATGCTGCTATCTGCTGTTTCTAATTCTACTTCTTCCTCTTCTATGGATGATTGAACCTGGAAACAAGAACATACTATCTAAAGTCAATTATAGAAAAGCTGCGAGTGTCGTAAGACATGAAACTGCTGGTGGGAGAAGTTACTTGTTCTGTGTTGGATTCGAAGTGCTTGGTGGAATTCTTCTAAAGCTCGAGTCAACATGTTTAAAAGGATGCTTCTTGTCTGCATGTAGATCCTTGATCGCTTGAGAAGTTGAAGCCATGGCTGATTGTACTTGTGCTATTGGACGAGCCTCTGCTTGAGCTCTGCTAAGCCAAGTTGATAGAACTAGTGAAAGCAGAAAAAGCAGAACAGCAAATGCTATTGAGTAAGCCTTCATTGTTGTGCTTTGTAAGTACTTGTTTGTTGCTTAGATGATGAGTAAGCTGATGTGTTTGATCAAAAATGGAGATGGGTTTATGGTTTAGTGATTGATTAGTTACATTACATACTTATAAGCTTGAAAAATCTAATTTTGGGATCTGAAACCAGTGGGATCATGTGCTCAAGTTTGACTGTTACATACATGTTGGCAACTCTTGACTGTAAAGAGTTCATAAGAAATGATATTATTCTAGGGATGATCATGTGATGAGGCACGTGATTTTAATATTCATACATTTTGGGGAACTAAAAAGTATAATAATATAATGCCCATTTAAGCAGAGTTCCAACTTCCAAGGCCAGTGTTGGATCCTAAGTACAGCTGGTGTTTTCAGACTCTTATCAAGAAGAACACGATGTTTGTCAAGTCAAAAACTGCCGTGTCATAGGTCTAAATGTTCTCTGATTATTATTTTTTCATCAGTTTTTTTTTTTTGATAATCGGGATGTCCGGATTAATTTACGCGCACCTTAATTAATCAATGAAATCTGTGTCTTTGTGTCCTCGGAAATTTCTCAATTAAATTGCTGATTTTTTTATGCATAGCCTGAAGAAAATATATATAATCCTTGGGTTTATTTTTTCATCTGCTGACAATGTGATGGTTTCAAAAGTATCATCATAAGCTGGCAGTAGCATCAATAAAGTTACAACTTACAAGTATCATGTGCCATTTATTTACTTTGGAAATTAAATCTGGACTGTTGTAATAAGGGAGAATGATTTTGGTGTGTGTAGTTTTCAGTTTGAAAATTGCATTTTAAAATCGGTTTCAGGCAATTAATTAAATACGATAATGGTAAACGATTGATTAAATCAATTAATTCTAACATGATAGTTAATTTAACATACATAATTGAGAGTTTCTCAAACTTCAAAAAAGATCATAAACATAAACATAAACGACCAAGTGAGCGCACCTTTTTTATTCCTTAAGGTACGTGCCAACGAGTTATGGTGTGTGACCACTAGAGACACGGTTAACTAAAGCACAAATCATAAACATCACAAGACATTATTTCGGGGCCAATTCTCTATCCCCAGTGGAGTCGCTAGATTGTAGGACACAGAAATCGACGACGCTGTTCTAGGTTCGCGGCCCAGTTGGAAGTACGGAATAGCTCGCGGGGGAACTAAACCGGAGAAATAACATGGAGTCGCCACCCGGTGTGAACCGGGACAAAGATTTAAGGCCGCACTCACCCCTCGCAAGGGAATACCTCAAACTGTTGGGTTCGGAATGGTCCATTACTTATGTCACTTGTGATGATATGATTTGTGCAATAGACTAACTGAATCTATTCAACATTCATGCTCAAGGGTAATCTACGTCTAGTATGCATTCATCAAAATAACCTCTAATCTAAGTTTGCATGCTCACACAATGAGCACATTGAACCATTAAACCAAAATAAACCAATAACTATTTAACATAATCATAAACTAAACAAAATATCATGCATAAAATAACATAATCATGCTTGAAAATAAATAATAAACTAGACTACATCATGCTTTAAATAATAACTAAATAAACTACGAACTACATCATGCTCAAACGCAAGTTTGGATGAGATGAAATACGTGTCTCTTAAGTGGTACGTGGCGTTGTATCCCGAGTACAAACCGCACTACCGTCAATTCGGATTCGGCTACGGAATTTACGTCCGGGTTTCCATCCTATATACCACAAAAGGGAACACATATTCCGCTCATCCAACAATCACATCATGCCTCAAACGACTCTCATGCGATAATATTTCTAAAATAAATAAAATAAACGAAAGATAATAAATAAAAGGGTGCCCTCAGGTCTAACCTCTTTTGTTGTCTCACGAAAGGGCGTTACACGTCCGTTGGAAGGGTGGATGATCCGCAACTCTTCTGATTCACTAACTCAACGTCTTTCCTCGCTGTTTTGCTGCTCGGGCTGCCTGTTTTACTCCGTTTCACTGTTGTTTTACTGCTGTTTTTCAGGCCACTGTTTTGGTTATTTTATGGGACTGTTTGGGCATTTTTAAGGACTAAAGGGCTGCTGTTTTTGATGATTTTCTAGAGGGTTTTGTGTGTGTTTTTTAGTGCAGTTTTAGGGTGATTTATGGACTATTTTGGGGTATTTCAGGGGACTGTTTTGGGCTGTTCGGGGACTAGTTACTTTCTGTTTATTGCTCACGTATGAGGCTTGTTGATAGTCGGCAGTTTGTTGTCAGTTTGTGACTTAGGTTATGAGCCGTCTCGGTTATGTGCGTGACTTAAAGGAGGCTGTTGGTGGCGTGTACGTGCGTTGAGGCTGGGGCTGGGCTACGTGCGATTGGTTTGCTTGTGCGCATACAGGTTTGATGAACGTGAGAGCGTGAGGTTTGTGTTGCTGAGGGTGGTTTACCGTGAGTGGGGCAGATTGTTGCTTTGTGGCGTTTAGGTTTTGGTTTGTTGTTGGCATGTGCGTTAGTGGGGCAGGCGTGCAGTAGTGGGGCCAGGGCTTGTGTGTTTAGTGTTTTCGGCTAATGGTCAAGGGGCGTGACTAAGGCTGGTGGTTTGGGCGTAGCGTGAACGTGGGGCAGATGCGTGGCTTGTTGTTGAAGCGGCAAGGATTTGGCGTGGAGCTGGATGAAGGGGCTGATTGTACGGTGGTCTTTAGGCGTGCAGTTTATGGTCGGTTTGTTTATTTAGGTTTTTGGGAGATGCCGTGAGTTGTTGGCTGGTCTAAGCGTGAGTGGACGTTGATGGGTGTTGAGTGCCTTAATGGCTGCTGTTGGCTGGTGCTTTGATCTGTAAAGAGGGTGTTATTTCATGTTGCAAGTGGCTGGTTTGGTGTGTTGAATCAGAAGGTAGAGAGAGAGATTGCTGCGTTTAGGGTTTATTCTCTTTTGTTCTGGTTTGTGGTCACTGCCGAGAGAGAGGACGGGGTTGCAAGGGTTGGGAATGTGTTATTTTTATAGTGATTCATTAGGGTTTGCATGGCTTTTAAAAAGGAAAGAAATCAAGTAATTATTTTGTGTTTAATTTTAATTATTTAAGGCAATAAATTATTTTATTTTGGTGGGTGATTTAATTAAAATTAGGAAGTGATTTATTTTAATTTTGGAATTTAGTTTAATTAGATTTTAATTTAATTTAATTGGTTTTAATTTAATTTTAATTTAATTTTAATTTAATTTAATTTGTGACATGTGTTTTAAATGTTTTAATTATTATTGGTTGTGATTTAATGGGCTTGGGCTAGGGATGTGTTTTTTAAAACGGAGGTCCAACAAGCGAACCCGAAGCTAAACGAGCGAACTAAATCCAACGAAAATGTCAATTCTTGACTCTTCCCTTCCGACGTCCGTTTCCCGCGACTTCTACAACTTAAAAATGTAGTGCCTCCTTTCGAGGCTCATCATCGGGACTTATATGCAAAAAATGCAGTGCCTACAAGTTTTATCATATTTTTTTGTCCTTTTAAAAAAAAAATCGTTATTTCGGTCAGTTTCGGATATCCGAATTTTTGGTCAGTTTCATATATGAATATCAATTATGTTTTTTTTCTTTTCCCGATTATGGATAGATACCATATATTGGATTTGATTTCGGTTTCGATTTCGAATATGCCCAAAATGGTCGGATATTTGACCATTGCCATCCCTACTTGTGGTTGTGGCAGTATCAGAGGTCTTAAGTCTTGAGGAAAAAAGACCGAAGATGAGCATGAGACATTTGGCAATATAGAGTGAAAATTTAAAAGCAGATCCCGGATCCACACCGGATATATTCGAATATGAATTTGGACAATTTTTTTCCGGATTTTGGTTCGGACCTGGGAATTGAAAATCATTTTCAGACCCGGATGTTCCCTATACATGACTACCCTAAAATAGGGGTGGGCATCCTATTCAGTTCGGTTTGAACTACTCAACCAAATCGAATCAATCTTAAATTTCGGATTTGGTTCAGTTTGGTTTCACTTAAAGAAGTCGAATGGTATCAAAAGCTTAACCCGTTAAGATTGAGGATTAAAAATAAATGCAAGTCAAAATCCCAACAATTGAATTTACTGGAAAACAAGATCTTTCAATTCAAAGCAAACGAGTTTCGAAGTTGCAGCTTCTCATCAACTTCTCATAATTATTTTATTCTTCAACTTTTTTATTATTCTCAAAGTTACTGTGATTTGTTTACAATGAAGTAAGTTCTTCATCGAATATTGTTAGCTATAGAGATTTTTTATTTTTAGTTTCAGATCGAAGAAATTGAAACCATTGCTGCCATCTTTTTGGCTTGTAAGAAACAAAAAAAGAAAATTGGATGGATTTTGGTTAAGAAATATAAAGTCACGTGTTACAAGGTGTAACTTGATGGTGTAAGATTTAGGATCTAATCTTAAAGTATTGAGTTCGAATTCAGAGAGTGCGTTGAAGAATCTGTGACAGCCGATGATTTTACCTACTTCGCTTAAGTACGGAAGAGATGGTTGGCGGCGGGGTTTCCAATATATATATATATATATATATATATATATATATATATATATATATATTGTTGATGGTGTTTTTAGGCACTATGATATTTAAGACAGCACGACAGGGGTAAAAGGGTAATTTCTCATTGGTCAAGATCATTAATACCGACCCGACCATATGAGTGAGTGGCCGAGAACTTTATGATCCAATAACCGACCACTTTGGTTCGGATGACCGGGCAATTATCAGGTCGACATCAGCATTCTCAGTACAAAAGACTATTATGACCAACCACATGAAGACCGAGCATAGGGCAAGACATGTTCGGGAAAATAAGGCATTCTATCCATATGAGATAAGATAATAAGTTATCCTACTTTCATGGGGTAAACTAGTAAGTCAATGTCCTAGTATGATAAAGGAAGTAAATGTAGTTTTTTGACTAAGAATCCTTATGGGAAAGGGAAATTGTTTCAACTAGGAAACCCTTGTAAAAGAAGGAGTCTGATTTCTGTACTATTATAAATAGGAGGGCAGAGTATGTGTAAAAGGGATCATCAAAGAATTAGTAATCTAAATCTTCAAGCTCTGACTTGTAGAAAACAAAAAGAGACCCGGAAAGAGTGTTGAAGTAATAAAAGTATCATCCTGTTTGTGTCCGTGGACGTAGGTCGGATCCAAATCCACCGAACCACGTTAAATCTCATTGTCGATTGGTGTGTTATTTGTCTTTTGCTAAATTTGCTTTTGGTCCCCCATAACCAAACAAATTCACTATTGAAGGAGGATTAGTCTCGGGAGTGATATTCTCATATTGCCCCTGAGACTAAAATCAGCCGTCAACAGTTGGCGCCGTCTGTGGGGAACTGGACAAAAAGCAACTCGTGTAGTAAGACAATGGCGGAAGGCGGAAACCACCAATCATCAGGAAACTCAGCCACAGATTGGATAGAGAAGATCGAAGAGAACCTAAGGAAAGAAAAGAAGGAAAATCAAACATTGCTAAAAACCATAGTAGACCGGTTGGAAAAGATAGAGGGAGCACACGACGAGGACGGGACTAGCCGACGAAGGAACGAAATAGCAGAGGGAAAAAGAATTGTTGATACAAGGGAGGACGACAGACCCCGGAGAAGGGGCCCCTACAGGGTAAAATCTGTAGTGGTTCAGGAAGACTCCCAAACTGAAGACATGTGGGAGGAAGAAGATGACAAATCGTCACCAAACTCCTCCTATAATAGCCCTCACAATGCCAGGAAAAAAGGGAAAGAATGTGACGAAAGAGCACGGGAAGATACCGGACCTGAGAAGCACCACGCCCAAGACAACAGAAAAAGAGGAAGTCACAAGAGGCGACATGGAACCAAAGACAGCAGCATGAAATCTTGGCTGCGGGAGGAGTTGGTCAAATGGGGAGTATACCCCAATACAAACAGAATGGATGTCCAGGATGGCAAAGATGAGTCCCCCCTCACAGAAGAAATAAAATCAGCAAAATTCCCGAAAAGATTCAGCATGCCAACCATGGCGCCATACAAAGGCCATACCGATCCCAAAACCCACATTGAAGGCTTCGTCCTACTAATGGAGGTACAAGGGGTAACAGGGGACGCCATCTGCAAAGTGTTCCCCCTAACTCTGGCCGGACCGGCCATTCTATGGTATAGAAGCCTAGCCCCAAGAAGCATCAGCAGCTTCGTACAACTGAAAAAGTCATTCATATGACACTTCAAGGGGGCTTGTGTCCCCAGAAAGACAATTGGAGAACTAAGGCTTATGAAACAAGGAGACGATGAACCTTTGAAGATATTTATTGAAAGATACCATAATATGGTATTCGAAGTCGGAGGGTATGAATCCCCCGAGGCCCTGGAAAGCTTGAAGGGAGCCTTTAAAATCGGGAGGCTATGGACCCACCTAAGGATCCAAGACACCCCGGACTACGCAACCGCCCTGGAGGTGGCCCGAAAATTCGTTTTGTTAGAGAACGAAGAGAAAGTATCCCGAAAAGGGAACACCATCAGAGAAAGGACCACGAGAGAGGGCGCCCCCCGCCGTGTAGAAAGAGAATCCAGAAGACCACCCCCGAAACACAAGGAGTTCAAACCACTGCACCGAGACAACCAAGAAAGAAGGGTGCCGACCCAAGTAAACCATGTGGTCGGGGAAGATGCATACATTCCCTTAAAGAAACCACTGGGACAAATTGTCATGGAGATCCAGGGGAAATGCCTCTTAGTAAAACCCGACCAAAGGAGATTCCCCCCGGATAAAAGGAACCAAAAGGCTTATTGCGTACACCACAACTCCGGGGACACACTCAAATGCAACAATCCAAAACATAAGGAGAAATATGCCCTTAATGTTCCAAACAGCTCGGGGCTGGATCTTATTCCGCCGAGGTCGTCTGGCTCGGGGTCGGGGTACGTCCCACCGAGTCAGCCCTTCGGACTGGGGATGTAAACATTCCCCCAGTTCCAAGTGCCTTTTTCAGCTCGGGGTCGGGGGACGTCCCACCGAGTCAGCCATTCGGACTGGAGACGTAAACATTCCCCCAGGTCCAAGTGCCTTTTTCAGCTCGGGGTCGGGGTATGTCCCACCGAGTCAGCCATTCGGACTGGGGACGTAACATTCCCCCAGGTCCAAGTGCCTTTTTCAGCTCGGGGTCGGGGGACGTCCCACCGAGTCAGCCCTTCGGACTGGGGACGTAACATTCCCCCAGGTCCAAGTGCCTTTTTCAGCTCGGGGTCGGGGGACGTCCCACCGAGTCAGCCCTTCGGACTGGGGACGTAAACATTCCCCCAGGTCCAAGTGCCTTTTTCAGCTCGGGGTCGGGGTATGTGTAGGGGTTTTAGGGGGAATATCCGGTAACGTAGCGGAAGCGGCAGGAGATCGTATCTTCCGATTTCAAAACTTTTTCTCGGATTAATTAAACAAACATATTTATTTAATTATCCAATAATCAAATTATGAAATAAATTCAAATGAATCATATTCAAGTGAATTTACCGAAATGCCCTTACTTTGGTATTTTGTCCATTTTAGTCCGAAATTGATCTAATCAATTTTGAATGATTCTAAATCATTTCTAAGATGAACTTAGCATGTTCAAAACATCAAAACACCAAAAGCAACCAAATCCCCAAATTTGTAGTCCTTGGCCGAATGCTCCCAATAGGGTGCCATTTGTGCACTTTGTCATTTCATGCTTCAAAACACATCAAGATGTAATCCAATCAACATGAAACTTTATATGCATCATATACACATCCAAATACACAACATATATGAAAACCCCCAAATTTGGAATTGGTCATGAACCCTAATTTTTCAATTTCTTCAAATTGGACAAATTAGACCAAATTGGTTAAATCAATTACTTTAATCATGTTTCTTCCATCCAATCAAAGTCTCAACACAATGAAACAACTCAAGATCAAATCTAGGTCATCTAAGAGTGGGTCAACAACTCTAGATTAGCAACATGGTTTCCAAAAACCTTAAAAGAATGCTTATTACTACACTAGTAATAAACTTCCAACATCATACATGCAAATCACCTTCATCAAATTTTTATCCATCAAAAGTACAAAGAATAAAGAATGGAAAAACTCAAGAACATCACAAGATGTTGCCCACAACAAGAGGAACAAATTACTCTCTAATGGAAGGTTGGAAATACTTACTAAATTCCAAGCTTTTCTTTGTTTTTCTTTTCTTTTCTCTCTACCTTCTTTGTCTTGTTTTAATGGAGTTTTGATAAAGTGAAATGGTTCCTTAAACCCTAAAATTAAATGAAACAATATATACTTGCCCAAATGAAGGCCTTGGCCGAATTTGGCCTAAAGGAAATGCAAGTTATACTAGTTTCATTCATTTCAATTTCATTTGCCAAGTTGATAAAATGATCATTACATTTTAATGACAATTTCAACTTAGTCAACAATGGCAACATGAAAAATATAACAATTATATTCAATTAGGGTCATGGCCGAAATTTAGCAAAAAATTAAAGGAAAAAGATATTTTCATTTTTCAAACAATTTAAACAAATATCTTAAGAAGTCAAAATCAATTTGACAACCTTTTCCTTTAATGTATAAGTCAACAATTGCAACTTATAATCACTTCCTAACTTTATCATTTGGTGATATATTTATATTTTAATTATATTAATCATTTAACAATTAAATAATTAAATAATTAATTAAATACAAATATATCAAATATATGTATTATATTTACTTTAAATATCTCAAATACATATATTGATGATATATATGTCAAATACCTTTATTTGACTATTTATTAATGTGTATTTAATAATATCATATATTAAATACAAATACACATTAATTAGGAAATGACGGTTCGGCCCGTTCGCATGTATTTTTCGTTTAACGATTAAACGATTTATAAATAATCATCATTATTCATAATTGTTGCTCTAGTGCTCTACGAGTATGTTTCATTATTGAGACTCTCTAGATTCAGGTATATCCGTCATGAAATCCAATTTCATGTACATAATCTATCCACCCGTAGATTATGACGATCACGGATAATCTAGCTGAATCATACAGGTCGAGGTCATTGCATACGTATAATCCCTCCGTCACAGGTATCCAGATAATCCCAGAGATATAGATGTAAACGTCAAATCTCTATAGGTATTATCTCGTCGACGTATCTATTAGCAATCTCTAAATAACACTCGGAACTTACTTCCGATGTATACTGTGGCCACAGATTTAACAGACTGCTAAATATATATGGACTACCTATGCTCTGTACACAGAACTGACGGATCCTATCTTGACACACACAGAATATCCTGAGGATCGATCCACACCCAACGAACAGGCGGAGGTCTGATCTAAATAGATCGGTGACGTGACTGCCATCTAAGTGTGGAGGATGTCTCATACATCCACAATGGTGTCTCAAGTCGAAGGACCACTATGCTACTCAACCCGAGAAGATTCTTATTGATGTGGCTGTACCATCCATTAAGAATCTTCGGTGAGCCGTTCAGTGTTTATCCACTATAAACACCTACACGTCTATACGAGTCTCCCTAGACTCATGGTTCATTGGGATAAACCATCGGACCAAGTCTCGATATACGACATGTACTGGTCTCAACAGATTTGACTAACCGACCCGTGTTAGCAAATCTTGACCAGGAACTATGTTTGATAATATACATATAGCAGTGACACTTCCCAATGTCAATTACAAACTAACTTTGTAACTGTGTACTGCATTATATATTATCGGGCCTTTGTCTAATATATACATATCACTAAACCACATTTAGTTTCAATCTAATCGTAATCAGATCGAATACGTATATAAGAACAAGAGGTGCAACCATAAATAAGTAATATTATGGAATAAGGGGATGTTCGTATTCATGAATCAGACATAAATACGGTCCGGATTGGCGCTCTGAGCACCAACCCCAACAGTATGTCCCACCGAGTCAGCCCTTCGGACTGGGGACGTAACATTCCCCCAGGTCCAAGTGCCTTTTTCAGCTCGGGGTCGGGGGACGTCCCACCGAGTCAGCCCTTCGGACTGGGGACATAAACATTCCCCCAGGCCCAAGTGCCTTTTTCAGCTCGGGGTCGGGGTATGTCCCACCGAGTCAGCCCTTCGGACTGGGGACGTAACATTCCCCCAGGTCCAAGTGCCTTTTTCAGCTCGGGGTCGGGGTATGTCCCACCGAGTCAGCCCTTCGGACCGGGGACGTAACATTCCCCCAGGTCCAAGTGCCTTTTTCGGCTCGGGGTCGGGTTACGTCCCACCGAGTCATGCTCATTGGTCTGGGGACGAGACATTCCCCCAGAACCAAGTATCTCTCTTGGCTCGGGGTCCTCAGGGACATACTCGATGCATAAGATCCGTGAGAAGCATAGCACGGGGAGAGATGATACCCCCGTGGCGATTGCTTACTCCAGTGTTACCGAACATAATGAGGAATATGCCCTTAATGTGTCGAACACTCTTTGATCCTCACTTACCCGATGTAATGGATCCGTGGGAAAGCATAGCACGGGGGATAATGATGCCCCCGTGACGATTGCTAGCTCCAGTGATGCCGGACCTAAGGAGGAGTGTGCCCTTAGTATCCCGGACACTCTTTGATCCATTCATCATCCGGATCCGCAAGAGACGCAGCACGGGGATGCGTTATGCCCATGTAGCGTGTGCCTACTCCAGCGTGGTAAGGAGGAGCCCTCATACAATACACAGGCTCCCCAGTGAACCGACGTGTAGAGGATGTGCCCTTACCAATCAAACGCTCTTCTGATCTGAATCCTGGTTCGCCGGGACACTGAATTGAAAGATTCAGAATTATGTTTTGGAGACCTCAGACGGGACACTGTTTTGAGGCATCTGTGTTGTTGTTTATACTTGCGAAACGTTTTATTTTGGGACAAGCGTTAAGTCGCCCCCACCCTTTAATTTTATTTTTCAGAGTTTTCTTTTCGTTTTCCGCTGGTCTGGTAGGGGGACGCCTGTGCCGGACTCAGTAGGGCTTCAGAAGGTTGATTCACTTCCCTTCTGGGTAAATCCCACCTGATTAATCGGCTCGGGGCTGGATGCGTTCCGCCGAGGCCACTTGATTAATCGGCTCGGGGCTGGGTTCGTTCCGCCGAGGCCACTTGATTAATCGGCTCGAAGCTGGATTCGTTCCGCCGAGGCCACTTGGATTACCTGGCTCGGGGCTAGATTCGTTCCGCCGAGGCCACTTGGATTACCTGGCTCGGGGCTGGATTCGTTCCGCCAAGGCCACTTGGATTATTCGGCTCGGGGCTGGATTCGTTCCGCCGAGGCCACTTGTTTATTCGGCTCGGGGCTGGATTCGTTCCACCGAGGTCACTTGGTTTCTCTCAGCTCGGGGTCGGGTTACGTCCCACCGAGTCCGTCTTTTTGGTCTGGGGACGTAACATTCCCTCATGGCCAAGTATTCATCTCAGCTCGGGGTCGGATTACGTCCCACCGAGTCCGTTCTTTTGGTCTGGGGACGTAACATTCCCCCAGGGCCAAGTGTTCATCTCAGCTCGGGGTCGGGTCATGTCCCACCGAGTCCGTCCTTTTGGTCTCGGGACGTAACATCCCCCCAGGGCCAAGTGTTCATCTCAGCTCGGGGTCGGGTCGTGTCCCACCGAGTCCGTCCTTTTGGTCTGGGGACATAACATTTCCCCCGGAGCCAAGTGTTCATTTCAGCTCGGGGTCGGGTTACGTCCCATCGAGTCGGTCGTCGTCAGCATAAGGGCAAAGCATTGTCTCCACGGGTAGATATCGGGATCCTCGTTGACTGAGCACATGAGGGTGGCAGGAAGGACCAGATTTGCAGCTAAGGCATTTTTCTCTGCGATTCCTTGAATGACCACCGACGGATTCATCGGCACACCATCTTTTTTATAGTTTTCGGCATCAACTCGCAAACTCGTTGTTACCGAGAACTAGGGGACATATGTTGATGGTGTTTTTAGGCACTATGGTATTTAAGACAGCACGACAGGGGCAAAATGGTAATTTCTCCTTGGTCAATATCATTAATACCGACCCGACCATATGAGTGAGTGGCCGAGAACTTTATGATCCAATAACCGACCACTTTGGTTCGGATGACCGGGCAATTATCAGGTCGACATCAGCATTCTCAGTACAAAAGACTATTATGACCGACCACATGAAGACCGAGCATAGGGCAAGACATGTTCGGGAAAATAAGACATTCTATCCATATGAGATAAGATAATAAGTTATCCTACTTTCATGGGGTAAACTAGTAAGTCAATGTCCTAGTATGATAAAGGAAGTAAATGTAGTTTTTTGACTAAGAATCCTTATGGGAAAGGGAAATTGTTTCAACTAGGAAACCCTTGTAAAAGAAGGAGTCTGATTTCTGTACTATTATAAATAGGAGGGCAGAGTATGTGTAAAAGGGATCATCAAAGAATTAGTAATCTAAATCTTCAAGCTCTGACTTGTAGAAAACAAAAAGAGACCCGAAAAGAGTGTTGAAGTAATAAAAGTATCATCCTGTTTGTGTCCGTGGACGTAGGTCGGATCCAAATCCACCGAACCACGTTAAATCTCTTTGTCGATTGGTGTGTTATTTGTCTTTTGCTAAATTTGTCTTTGGTCCCCCATAACCAAACAAATTCACTATTGAAGGAGGATTAGTCTCGGGAGTGATATTCCCATATTGCCCCTGAGACCAAAATCAGCCGTCAACATATATATATATAACTCGTGGTCCAATTGTGGGCTTGTGCTCTCTCAAATGGGAGAGCACAAGTTCGACTCCCTGTTGCGGGGAGTCAAAATCTCTCAATTTTGAGAGTATAAAATTCTCTCAAAAGTTAGAGTAGAATTTTCTCATATTTAAGTGGGAGTAGATATTTCGTCTCTAGTAGACGTAGAATTCTGGATGTAATATAATATTGTATTCAATATTACAATAAATTTCAGATTACATATCTGTAGACTGTAGATTTGTATTGTAATAAAAAAAAAAAACTCAAGCAATGGAGAAGATTTATAAATCATAAACACAAGCCTCGTGGGATTTTCAAGTCTCAGCTCCATTTATTATTATTATTTTTAAAAAGAAGATGCATAGGGGACGATTGTTGGTCTTGGAATGAAAATTCTACAGTGCTAATCAGTGATTACTACACTAAAATAAACAAATGAAAATTATTTTTCCTCTAATTATCTATTTACATAAAATGACAAGACAACCCAAATCGAGTTTGCAACCCGAATGGAATCTAATTTGGTTTGTGGTCGGTTCCATGTCACCAAATCAAATAAAACCGAAATCAAATCGAACCCGAACTTAAATAGACTTATCTTCCCTAATTAGGATGCAACTAGTAATTTGACCCGCTTTTTATTGTGGTATATGTATTTTTTTCAATATCATTTTAATTCGTTTTAATTTTTTTATTGGTCTTTTAATACAACAATTAATTCGGTCCATTCGATACTAATTCATAATTCAATTATCATTTCAAATTATTATCTTATCTCAAACTCATAAAATAAATCAACTTAATTTAATAAATCTCTTAAATTAAGGAGATAACTATATTTATTGATATATAAGGAGATTAATGAGTAAATATTAATTAATATTGTATATCATTTATATAAAGCAGTTAGAACTTAGAAATGTTAAATATTCGTTTAATTAATTAAATAAGAGATTTTATAAAAATTAAATGGTCAATAAAATATTAAGAACAAATGAGACGTATCTGTAATTAAAGGCCTAAACATTAAATGTATATCAGTTACGAAATACAAAATGAAAAAGATAAAACGAAAATAACAAAACAATAAATTCAATTAGTTTGGAATGAGACATGACGGAATTTGGACTTTGGAGCCTTAGAGGACAAAAATAATAGTAATATATGTATACAGAGTTAGGATCTATCTGATACAAATGAAAACAAATGTCCTTACGGAAAAAATTATAAACAATAGGGAGCTATATGTTATTATTCAAATAATTATTAAATACTGATTTTATCATTTTAATTAAGAAAAAAATGTATTTTTTCCTCTCAATTGAGTATTGACGAGTCAATATCCAACGGGCACACAACATTCGAAGCTTCGTCCAAAGCCGTAGAAAGCTTCTGCAACGCTTCTCCGTTATGACCTCTCTCAATTTCGAGCCCCATTAAACTCCAATCCACTCTTCTTCAGGTAAGCTCACGTTTTCCCTTTTATCATCTCCGTTTTCAGCTTTTTTGATTCATTTATTTGATGATTTCAGATGGGTTTTCATTTGTTGTTTGAGATGGGATCTCTGTTTTTGGTATTTTATCTATTTTTGTTTATTTGATTTATTTTTTTAGTATTTTTTGTTATTGGTGGATCATGGGTTTGTACTTGATTGCCTTGTTTGATCATCAAATTTAATCAATTTGCCCATAACAAGTTTGATTATAAAGATGGACGTTCTAGAGCATTTGGTTTGTTTTTTGGTTGAATTGTGTCGTGGTAATGGGCATTTTCTTAAATTTTTTATTGGTCAAGGGAATTCGTTTATTTCGAGGTAATAAATATGAAAGTGGTTTTTTCTTTGTCATGGATTTTTTGCTAGAAAATGAAGAATAAACAAGTGGTGTTTAGGATTTCTGGAGTTGAACTTAGAAATTAGAAACTGGTTAATTTTGAGCGCTTATCATGTATTAGTTCAAAATGCTAGTGTGGTTTGGTCTGTGGTAACATCTGATCATTGGACGTCTTGAATTCTTGATGAAGTATGATGCCTTTGGTTGTGGGGTTGAGCAGCATTGCAAACTTTAGTATCTAGGTTGGGATGTGTAACATTTAAAGAGTGATATACTTTTTTGTTTTATAACTTCTGTTAAATGCAATCTTGATAATTCTTTAACTTTATAATCTTCTACAAGAAGATGAACACGATCATTTTAGTATGTGGTTTATTGTACATCTTCTGTATGTCAAATTCTCTTGGGGAATATATTGGCTAACACGTGTCTAATCTTTTCGCTTTCTGTTGTATTTTTCCAGTTGGTACTACTTGATAGATTGATAATTTTTGAGGTTCTAACAACAAAGTAACGGCTCAGGCTTTAACTTTAATTTAGCATTGATATGGCAGAGAAAGCGTGTGTCAAGCGTCTTCAGAAGGAATATAGAGCACTCTGTAAAGTATGAGCCAACTACCTTCCTGGAATTCTGTATATTACTAACAATTCATGATGTTTTATTTTACTGTGCTGGAAGGTAATTATATTTTAACAGGCAATGGTTGCTTTTGTCATATGAACTTGCAGGAACCAGTTTCCCATGTTGTTGCTCGTCCTTCCCCAAATGACATTCTCGAGTGGCGTATGTTTACTCTAAATTTCTTCTTTTTAACCTTCTAGATAGGCTATTTAGTTATCTAGTAGTGGAAACAGTTTGCTCAACATTTCCGAAGATTGCTTCTGTCCTTCGTTTTCCATCATGCACGTGTTACTAAGCACGTCTTAATAATTTTGCATCGATAGCATTAATAGAACTTGAATTTAAAGTATATTTTCTCTAGTTGGAATGTCTGGTTTTGAAGGATTAGGATTCAACTAAGAATGTAGATATACATAAAAGTTAATTGGATGCTAACCCTTTTTTTTCCCAATCTTTAAGTAAATTTCTATAGCTTGGAATTTCAGATAATGAGTTTGAGGGCTTGTGCCTTAATATTGTTATTACGTGTGATTTTGATGGGCAGATTTTATGATAATTAGTTTTCTTTATTTTCTGTTAGTCCTTTGTAGTAGATAGGGGATTGAGCTGGCATCTTTCAATATGATTTTCCATTTCTCTAGTATGCCTCTGCTTCTTTTGTGGTGTTGGTTTATTGGATGTGTCTAACACTTTTCTAATTCTTGAGCTTTTGATGTTTCAGATTATGTTTTGGAGGGAAGTAATGGGACACCTTTTGCAGGTTAGTTGTGTGTTCTTTAATGCGATTTGCTTTATGGTGGTTTGTCTTATTTGAGTCTTGAGATTATGTTTATAATTTAAATAATGGAACTCTTTTGCTTATTACAAATAAGGTGGATACTACTATGGAAAGATCAAGTTTCCTCCCGAGTATCCATATAAACCTCCTGGAATCCTGTATGTGGTCTGCTGTTACTTCTCTTTTTAAGAATTATATTAGATTGTTGTTGGAGTATGATTTTCTTCTCCCCTTTAATCATTTCATTCTAATACTAGATTAATTTGTTTTCTTGTAGCATGATCACTCCCAATGGACGATTCATGACACAGAAGAAACTATGCTTGTCTATGAGTGACTGTAAGTATAATGGACTATAATCCATATTGAACTATTTGGCAATCTCTAATGCATTCATTTGTGTTTACTCTGATATTGTCATTTTGCAGTTCATCCTGAAAGTTGGAACCCTATGTGGTCCGTATCAAGGTAAGACAATTTCAAGTTATAGTGCAAGTTCTTGTTTTTTTGCAGTGTTATTATTCTCTTGTGGACAAGTTCTTATGATAAACTAAACAGTTAATACTTTAATACACATTGCTTTTTTTGAGTCCATTTGACTAACATTTTTCCTTTACTGCAATGCAGCATACTTACAGGGCTTCTGTCTTTCATGGTGAGTTCGTCGCTCTCAGGTTCTTAGTTTATTTGTAGGGTGGTTCCATATGAAGTTACATCTTTTTGCGCTTTTCTTTTGGCATTTGTTTGGGTTGCTCTAATGTATTGGGATCTCTCCTATCTCTCTGCAACAAGCTGTATATTCTTGTAGTTATCATCCGTTTCTTTTGCTGTTTGCCCATCTTCTTGAGGTATCAGTTGTTAGTCGCATTCCAGTGTAAATTGTTGCCTTCCGTATTGATTAGTTCAGCCATTGAACGGAAATTTCATCTTTTTTTCATCCATAAGGCACGAGGACATGTCTATGCTTCGGAATTGAATAGTTATGTAGGGTTTGTTTCTAACAGATCTCGGGGCTTCTTCTAAATGGATTACTCTTTCCCCGTATGGTTTAATAACTTTTGTTGGGTTACCCACAAATATTTGAATTGCTTCTGTGGTGTTCTAATAATAAAATTGTAGCCTAAGCTGTTATATCTTACTGTGGCATTACACAAGTTCCTTGCATCAAACCTTTTCTATATTTACTCATTAGAAGCATTTGTTAAGAACCTTTGTTTACTTATTTATTTTTTTATGCAGATGGACACCAGTCCTACCACTGGTAGTGTGAACACTACCACTGAGGAAAAGCAACGTCTGGCAAAAGCATCTCTTGCTTTCAATTGTAAGAAGTAAGTGTATTGCACCAAGGTTTTGATCCTTTTCCTTTCTGGTTCACAGAGAGCATAGCAATGTTAGTTATTTTTCTGCAGTTATCTGTCTTGTGCCGCTGGACTATTCTTATTTGCACCCATGATTGTCAATTTCAGACTCCTTTTTTACATGCAACTTGCTTTCAATTTCTTATTTTCAATGTGATTGTTCTTTTTCCCGACAGTGCGGCATTCAGGAAATTATTTCCTGAGTATGTGGAACAATACAATGAGCAGCTGCTTGCTGAGCAGCGTGATTCGGAGCAGCTGTCAAAAGAATTACCTAATGAAGAAAATTCCAGACCGAAGGTCGAGAAAGTTGGTTCGGCAGAAGACTTGAAAAGTGTAGATACTCCGAAGGATGCAAGAAGAAACAGGACACAGCCTTTCCCAACCTGGATGCTGCTGCTGCTTATTTCCATCTTTGGCATTGTAATGGCATTGCCTCTGCTTCAGCTTTGATATAAAATCTAGACTACAAATTGGAATGTCTATAGTAGGTAGTGGACATACAGGCGTTTGCTAGTCTAATAGAATCAGAATCCTAATGTGCTCCTTAGCTTTGTGGTGTACTTTGGAGTTTACGCCAAGGAGACATAAATTTGGATCTCTGGACTGTTGTTTTTTCTTTTACGTTGATGTTGATCGGGTAGTCAATGTTCCAACATTACATGCTTGCTGATGTTATGTTATCCTATTTTTGCAAAGTTTCTGTTGTGTGGATTGCTACTCTTAATCTGTGTCTCTGATTAGAGTACTAGAAATTGAGATTTGTGGTTGCTTTAGCTGTGAACACTATCATGGTTTTGGACAGCAGCTAATGAAGGCCATCGAGATACATTGCCTCAAGCAAGTATAATTTTACTCATTCTGGTTGAAGATGAGATAAACTTTGATTTATTCTTCTGTGAGATTCTGAGTTTGAATATGGGGCTTCTGACATTTTGCAGATGCAGTCATCCAAAACTTCAAAAGTTTGCCTGTAACCGTGACCACATACGCTTCTCACAAATGCCCGCGCGATTTCTATCTACTAACTTGAGAAGACCATTTTGTAGTGAAATTGTTTGCTTGGAATCAAAAGAAAAGGATTTATTTGTGCAAAAAGATTAAATCTATTTTTCAAAAGTGAAGAAACTTGTTAATTCTTAGCTTGACTCAAAGGCATTGTTATCATTGCTGGTCCATGTTCTGTTGTCTCAATACCTTCATCATGATTTTGTGCAAAAAGAATGATGAGCCCTCTTGGTAAGTTAATGTTTATTGTATTTAAAACAAAAAGCATTGAGTTTGTAGAAGTTACCCTTTTCTTAGTTTATTTACATGAATCAATTTCATCATCTCAAACATTATGCATCCACCCTTTGTGCTTTGAGTACCATATGATCTAGTTTCAGATGCATCATGTACCAATAAAATCACCTACTTGTTCTCACAACACTCAAAAAAAAAAAAAAAGAAAGCCTCAAAGTGTCCCCAAACACCCGCCGCAAATGAAGCAAGCATTCACTCCCCAATCCCCATTACAACATAAAGCATCAATTTTTTATTTCCTTTTGTTCATTCAAAGATACATATAATAATGATAATCTTGTCTTCTCATTGTCATAATTTAACCCATTTAGCTTACAACTTTTTTCTTTATAGATTACGAATGATGTATATATTAGCAAACTCAATATCTTTTGTTAGTCCATGCCTCTGCCTTAATGATCAAGTTTGATTTGAGAGGTAAGACACCATGATTACATTCTGTTTAATCTTTATGCTTTTCTTGTATAGATTTCAGCTGCTTTTCAGAATCAATTCTGGTACTTTTTTTTTTACAAATGACTTGTTCAAGCAAGATGAAGTCACCTAACTAACTATTTACCCCACTGTCTTTTCCTTTACACCTACGCAAATCAACCACCAAAATGGATTCTATTTCTCTAATTTCTAATTTTGAACCTGATGGGGTTCAGTTTGGTAGATGGCCTTTGCCCTTTTTGCTGTAGTAGATGGATTCCTTCAAATGTTTAGAACTTAGGTCATCTCCTTTTTCATTTTAGAGGCTTTCTATATACAAAAGCAGCAACTGAAGTAGAGTAGAGACATCTGTGAGTTTCTGTTTCACATGTATTTGTTCTTACAAGTTTGTGCATTTACATTATCAAGTTAATGAAAGAATTGCTTACCTATTTGCTATATTATCTTTCAGGCAACGATGAAGCACTCTCCGATACAACTGAACTATGAGACAAGTGATTATGGCGTCTATGAATTTGATCCTCAGTTTGATTTCTCACAGGTAGAACACTAAACAGACTGTTGTTTTAGTTCAGTTGAATTTTGCTCTTTAAGTCTTTCAACTATTCTAAAAAATATCATTTGGTTTTGGCTTTGATCAGTTCTTGGAAGAAGCAAGGCAACATGCAAGAGAAGTGAAGTTTCAGGCCTCATCAACATATTCAGAAGACAAAAGGATGAAAAAATCATGGAAAAAGTCTCTACTCTCCTGGTTGAAAGTAGAGAAAAAGAGCAAGCAGCCTAGCATGGAACCTGCAAATACTTCTCACATTTCAAATCCAAGGAAGGGTCATGTTTCTGGTCCAATATATGGCAGTAGTAGCAGGATAGATGACATGAGGCAGCGGCGTCCAATATCCGGGCCAATTGCCAATTTTTTCAATCCCAATAGGAAAGTGGAGAATGAGATACCTTATATGTGTCTTGATCAACTTAACACCCCTCATCATGCTAAGTCCTATGGTCCTGTGTATTTGGTGACTTAGATTTTTTTCCCTAAGCACAGGCTTGGAAATGGAGATTCTGCATTTTCTCACCAGCAGAGTCTATATTTTGGTCCTTGGAAGAAGCTAGTGATAATGTACTGAGGTCATCTTGTAGAAAAAGGCTTGAAACTTGAAAATTGAAATTGAAATTGAAGCCACATCTTTGCATTACATTACATTCTTTAGTTCATTAGTACTTTTGTCAAATTTCCCAGAACTTATGAAGCCTGGTTTGCATAAAGAGAATTCAAGCAAAAAAAAAAAAAGAAGCTGATTTAATACGAGAAGCATTAATTGCTTTCATAAACAGAGGAGCTTTTTTGTCTTTACAAACAAATAATTGAACAACTCTTAATAGAGCAATGGGCTCACATTCATCTCCAATAAGAACATGATCTTCAAAACAATGAAAGCCAATGTGTGCCGAGATGCACTATCATATCTTCAGGCAAACAAAAAGCTGCTTTTGAAAATCAAAATCTACACTCTACTGACTTGTTCAAACAACATCACAAGAACTACTAGTACCACTACTACTACTGCTACCATTACTACAAGGACTCACCCTCTTGTCCCTACTCAAAAGCCTCTTCAATGACCTCAATCTTGTCGATGGCGGCAACTTTGATTCCTCCTCAGGTGACAATGATGACAATTGGTCACCCATATTACTTACAGGAATATCAATCACCAGCATTCGAGTACCCGATGAAGTTGAAGAAGAAGAAACACCCTCTTGCAAACAAGCACCACCGGAGCTAACTTGAGTTTCATTTCCCCAAAACAACACATTAGTAGGAAAATTATTAGGAGATGATTCTGTTGAGTACCCAGATTCTAAACTTTCTTGTGAATCCTGAATATGAATCTCCGCTGCTGATTCATCATTTACATCAACTGGGTTCCTACAAAGAGGGCAAGATGAATGAGACTGGAACCACATATCAATGCACTCAACATGAAACCCATGGTTACATTTAGGCAGCAGCCTAGCTTTCTCTCCATCTTCAAGCTCACACAAGCACACAGCACATTCAAGTCCATCTTTGAACTCCTCTGTATTGAATGCAACCACAGGAATTTTCCTGAGGACAGCAGGATTAAGCCCTGCACGGAGAGTGACAGCAGGGTCCTGCCCTGGAGCAAAGACAAAACGACTGCGACGGCGGCCGCGGCGGCGACCACTTGGAGAAGGTTCAGGTGGCTGCTCAATGCGCCACCAGAACCACTTAGCGTAAAGATGAAGAAACATAATAAAAACTACTACAACAAAGAGTACAATTATTGCTATCACCATAATTTGTCCTGTTATTTCAACAGAAGTTGAGTTGCCTAATCCGTTATCATCAGAAGAGCCTTCCATTTTTCTTCCTTCACTTTAACTTGGATTAATGAAACAAAACAAATAAACCCAGTTGGGGATTCTTTGTGTTTGTGTCAGAATGAGAGAATCTTTGTAAGAACTTGAATGAAAGAATGTATTGTATTGATCATGAGAATGAGAAGTTGAACTTGAAGATGTGTTTCTTAAACATGGTGGTGATGGCTATAAGGGAAGTGAATTGAGAAGAAAAATGAAGAAAGATTCAACGAATTGAGGAGTTAAGACTGGAGAGTTGGAATTTTTCCAAATATGTGTGAATTTATTTTTTATGTGATTTGATGTTACTGCGTCACGTTTCTTCTTGTTATTTGTTGAACTACCTTCCTTTGACTTGTACTGTGTCATGCCTTTGGCGGAGCCAAAGGGGTGGCTGCCATAATTTTATTTCTCTTTAGATTCTTATTTTACCTTTATCTAAAATTCCATCACAATCATAATTTGGTAAAAATTAATTTTGATGTAACATTTTATACTGTATTATTTGTTGGGAAATGTTAAGACACTCATTAAAGAACCATTTTAAGAAAATAAGGATTATAATATCATTTTTCCTCATGGAATATTAAATTCGAATCGGTTACCCGAAAATCCAAATTTCAAATATGGATTTCACTAAAGTCAAAAATTAAATAGAAAAAAAAAAGATCTGGGTTTGCAAATCTAAAATACATTAAACTTGGAGTTAGTCCGAAAAAATCTGGATTCTTTATTTCTCAAAACAGATCCATATTTAAAATATATGATCTGGATTAACTCATCCCAGATTACTCGAATTTATTGGGGATCTATAATTTTTAAACCAAACCTAAATATAAAATACATGACACTCATTTTAAACCTAACCTAAATCAGCCGATTTTATCGAATTCCAGACTGGCTCAGGGTTTCACTGTGGTCTCTGGTTATCAAGTTATTTTAATAGTGTTTATTCTTTAACTTTTTTTTTAAATCGTTAGAAGTCTCACCGTTGAATTATCCATTCCTGACTTAAACGGAACAGGTAAATCTCTCTGCTATCCCAAACTCTTACAAGAAACACATTTCATAATTCAAACCCATAACCTCAAGATGAGATCTTAAACCTTATACATTCAAACCAATGACATTTATTATTTAACTTAACACTATAAGATTGCTAAAAATTTGTGGATAAATTTATAACCCTTATCCGAATGTCAAAGGAATCTCATGAATATTATTAAATAATAAAATCATTGAGTGGCGATCTTGGTTTCAAATTTTTTTGAAATCGTTAATCTACACACGCCACCACCAAAAAACTAATAAGTTATTAAATGGTCATTTTCACCTTAATGTTAATCTAATCAAGTAATAAGTTTCACAATTTTATGGTCCCCAACTTCATTTTATGCTAATTAATCTAAATTCAAAGTCCTAATCTTCTCAAACAATTACACATTATTCACATCTATAAATTGATTTGACCATGTCAAAAGAAAAAGCCTTATTGTTATTGGCAACTCTTTAAAGCCGTAAAATAAAAAGCATGTATTTGAAGGAAGATTGACCAAATTTTGTTTGCCTTTGTTGACTTGAAATTGTTGAACGTGTAACATCCAAACCAAACCATTAACCAAGGTTATATCTTCGAAAATTCCTTCTAATTTCTTGGCAATCGTTGTTTCAATCCAATTTATTCTTAAGCTTTTTATATCCATCTCTCAAGATTCGCACGTCTTTTATTTTAAATCACATTTTATGTTATATTAAGGCTGATATAACGTAGATTACTCATGTATGAAAATTTGAGTTTTTTTTTTCTTTTGTCAAATAATTTCTCTATAGAGCTAATACATATTAGAGAAATTAGATGACAATCCACGCGATATTCGAGACTATTTATTATCTGTAATAGATTAATTTTATTATTTATGAATTGTAGATGAGTTAGCTTAATTCAGTATATAAAAACGATTCACTTATCAAATAAATTTATTTATAAGTTAAGAAACCTTAAAACAATAAATCAATACAATGAATGTGAAATGACCTGCTTACATAAGTGGATATCTTCAAAATTAAAAGAGTTGACGTCTACATACTAAATTGAAAATATGATTTTCAGATAATATAGATTAAGCTAGTTCCTATAAGTCAATTGTTGGTGCAATATGTGAAGGGAATCGATGCGTTTAAGAGCTTAAGCAAGATTAAATGATGGGTATATGAAAAACTTTAGCAATAATATTATATGATTATTAAAAGCATGAGCATAAGATTATGTTCTAACTAAGTGTGGACATAACCCAACATCTTTTGATCGAACAATGATTCTCTCCTTATTTTTTATCGTGTTATTATCTAATGACATGTGACATATACAAAAACAAAATATGTATTTAAGGTTGAGATGTATGTCATATGTCATTAAATAATAGTATTAGAAAAATTAAGAAAGATAAAAGGAGAAAACAAATTAAGAGGGGATTTAAATTCCTTTTCAAATGGAGATAAGTTTTAATTACAAGTTTTTAATTCAAATCTATAGACAGGCTCCCCTTGATTCCTGAATTAGCAGCCGATAACTTCGCCTGTCTTGGCCACCTACTTTTGACATTGTTGTCTATTAATTTTGACTTCATTTCTCTCACTTTCGTCCCATAGTTTTATTGGCTACAAATAATTTCCCGTAGTTTTTTTTTTTGGTTTTATATTTAATTCTTGTTTGCCATCCATCCTCGCTCTTTGATTAATTCTAATATTATTGAAAAATGTCAATCAATGTCAAAATGAGCATAAAGAATTGTCATCAAATCAAGAAATATGGATGATAGAAAATCATCACGATTCAGATCGATTTTTTATTTCGAATAAAAAGATTAAGTTAAAATTTAGAGTAAAATTAGGATTAGTAAATTTCAATTCGTTACAATCGATTATCATATCTAAGAATAACATAAATAATTTATCATTTAATGTAGAAGTAAGAAGGATAAAAAAATCAGATTGGAATTTAGGATGAAATCAGAATTAGCAAATTTCAATTCGTCCCAATTTATTATCATCTATGAGAATAACATAATTAATTTATCATTTAATGTAGAAGTAAGAAGGTAAAAGATACATTATTTGAGATTAATTTTGGTCAATATATTCATTCACTTAAATTTGATAAATATGTCTATATTTCGGAATTAGTATTAAAAAAAAAACAAAACAAAATTCATCCCTTGCTAATGTTTTCTCCAAATCTGAACAACTATTGCCAATAAACCTAAGAACCAATATCTTTTAGTTCACAATATGAAATTGGTTCCCATAATTCTTCTGGTCTTTGGTTTACATTTTTAATTAAAACAGCAAAGATAATAAGTCAAGACAGAATGATTAAGTGAAATGATTTTAAGCCTAATTATAGCAATTGATGCTATATTTAGTGGCCGTAAAAGCAAAAACACACAAAGGTTAAATGAGATGAGAGGGTCATTCATTATTGACACTGTTACTTTTTTTGACCTTTTGAGAAAATAACTCAAAAGTAATGAGGAATTTACTTTCACAAATCACAATTGACAATCTCGTACCAATCACCTGCTCCTTTCCCACAAATTAAGCACTCATCATATTTTGTATTTTAATTTAAATGATGACCTACCAAATTTTAAAATCCCATCTTGCAAAATATTTATTTTCAAATATATATTTGTTATAATTTCATATTTATTGGCAATATATATATTTATATATATATATACATACTTATAGTTCAACCCATGCTCCCAATATTTCACCACTGGACTATAAGTCTAGTTGCTTGATCTTGCAAATTAATATCCATAGGTGTAAGTTTTTGTATCCAAAATATTTAAGCACAATCCAATTGATAGAAAAATCCGGCCCAAACCTAAGGAAGTTAAAGATAAGCATTATCCACAAAGTTAGTTGTTTCAAAAATTGAACGTGAGCTGAATTTCCTCCATCATATATCAGTTTCCTCTAACTAGAATAAGTACTGAATGTGAGAGGCAAGAAGTGAAGGGAGCGGTGAGTGGAGGATTATAAATGGCAAATAAAATCGTTAATGAGAGAACAACAAAGCTCAATCAACACAAATCAATCCAACAATAACAACAACTCTACTTCCCATAGTTGTGGTCCTTTTAAAATTCAATTTTCCCAATAGTTTTACTATTTTATTAATTATAATTTTCTTTTTATAATCAAAATTTTAGTAATCAAAGTATTTCTTGTTCAATTCCAATTACAATAGATTCAATATTTATTTATTCTTTTCGAACTTTAGAGTACCTGTTAACGATCATTTGTTTTATAAGTCAGTCATTGTCATCAATTTCAACTTTAAGGACCCGTCCTCTTTCACGTCCGTGCACATAACTTTTGTGGAGCCAATAAGATTGATTAAGGACTCATTTGTCGCAGTTGTCTTTTTAATTAAATTTTGTTGCAAAGTAAATGCCAATTTAGTATATCTTTTATTAGAGATAAATTTTTTTTAATATAAAAAAAGATTTTTTTAAAAAAAATTGGTGGTTTTTGACTGTATTTAGAATAAAGATTTTAATGATTAATTTTTTTTTTTTTTTTTTGCCTTTAATAGTAAAAACTCAAATTTGAACTTTTAGGAGTTGATGATGAAAATATTTTTTAAACAGTTAAATTATCTAAAAAAAATCTTATTTAATTCATAACATTATTTATATTATTTCATAATATAATTTAAAAATTTTATCAATTAAAGTAATTTTATAATTTTTAATAAAAGTTCACATTGACAATCAAAATTTGAATTTTTTTTAATCAAATACTCAACTTCTAAAAAATCTAATAATAAAAAATTTATCTTTAAAAATTCAATTTAAAAAGATATATCAACGGAGCCTAAGGGGTGTATTCAATTGGGATTTTAAAAGACTATTTTAAGTTAAATAAGTCTTGTGGTATTCAATTAAGACTTTTAAATAATCTAAAAAGTTTTGTGGTATTCCATTAAGACTTTTAGGACTTTTTAAATAGGGTGTCCAAATCCAGTGGTATTCAATCAAGACTTTAAACTAATAATAAAAAGTCTTATGGTATTGGTATTGAAAAACTTGTTGATTTTGAAGGATTTTTTTATATATGGGATTGTGTGAGACTTTTTAGTATAAAGTATAAATATCAAATCCTATAAAAAATCTCACTCTAACCCATCAGACTTTTGACATGAGATTTTTTTTAGGCAAGAGAAGAGAAGAAAAATAGACTTGTGAACTCTTCGTGAACAAGTTACTTTTGTGTTCCAATTTTTTATTATGTGTGGATCGATTTTTATTTGTGAATGAAAAATAGATAGATTGATGATATGTAGTCCTTTTAAATCTTACAAATTCTTATGATATAAATCTTTTAAAATCTTATAAGTAAAAAATCTTTATTAACAAAAATCTCATAAAATCTTATAAGTCATTACATTCTTTAAATGTCTTTTAAAATCTACTGGACTTATTTATTGATAAATAGTCTTTTAAAATCTCAATTGAATACACCCCCAAGTTCCACTGAACAATAACTGAAATGAAGGAAAAAGAACATCTAAAACTTAGATTTAGATATTATGATTGTGAGGCCCTTTCAAGAAAGAAGCAGTAGAGGAGTTGCACACCTGTCATCAATCAGACAATAATAACCTAAATCAAAGAATTTGTATGTCTATACGTAAAACTAGACTCGGTCATTGGTTCAGTTTTTTTCCAAATCAGAATCGAACTGAATGTTAATTGGAATCAGAATTGTATGGTTCAGTTTCATTTTAAAAAAAAAAATAGTAATGAAATATTATTACCAAATAAATATAATAAAAATTATTAATTTGAATTTTATTACATTAAATTAAAAATAAAATAAAGAGCTTGAACTTAAATTTATAAAAAACTTAAGTTGCGTTCGTATCCTCTTTGAGTGAGATGAATCAAAACTCACATAGTTCCATTATATTTTTTAGATAGTTAACCACAATACAAATATTTACTCATTGTCATTAAATGTTTATGCTATTGATCATTCAACTTATGTTGTGCTTGCAAATGCATTGTCGAACATGTATTCAAAATCATCGTGATCATCTTTTTGTTACATTAGATCAGTTCGGGTCCAATTATCAACACATGTCTTATAAGATGCTCAGATGTAATGAAGACCATCTCACTTCCAAAATATTATCTCATAAGATGAAGACTTGTTCAACCGCAACGATGGAAACAAGTGCTACCATCACCTTTTTAGCAATAATCGATACAAATGATAGATATTTTGATGTCAGTTTCACTAGTCAAGTACTTGAAAATTTGTACCTACAAAACTTTCAGCAGAAAACTCTAATTTTATTGATAGATAGTTATCTAATTCCATGATGCATTAATCCAATGACATGTCACACCCATGCATGAGTGTGTTTACCAGTAATCACTCTAAATATCATAACAAATAAAAAATATGACATTTAATATCTTTAAATAATTTATTTATAATAATTTTACCATCTTTGTATAATTTAAAATTTTAACGTTTTGTAGTATTTTTAGGCATTTTACATATAATAGGATTTAAAACATTTCGACAATAATTAGTAAAAGTATTTTTTCACTAAAACTAAAATAAAGATATATTATGTAAGTAAATTTAGCAAATTCTTCTCTATTTTTAGCATCGGAATATTTAAATAAATTTAAAGAACTTGTAACTCTACTAAATGAAGATTATTTGCTTATTTGAGTTTGTGTTGTATAAAGTCTGATTTCAGCTGCATGATATCTATCCAAGTACTTGCTAATATTGTCATAACCGCCTGTTAATTTGTAAGATACCGCACAATAGTTGCATATTGCTATTGGACAATCATTTTCAGTTTCGACTAGATGAAAATAAATTTTGAAAATATCAAAAGATTTAGACTTAACTTATCTTCATCGTGTACCGATACTTTGGTCGCTCTATTGAGTTGAGACATTGGATATGATGTTCTCATATGAGCTTGTCATTTTTTTTCTTCTAAATATTGGAGAATTGAAAAATTAAGAGAATTGCAAATATCAGAACAATTGATGAGAAAATTGTTTGTGTGTAGAACAAAAATGAAATTGGTCTCTATTTTAAATCTTATGGTTCGTTTGAACCGTAAAGTTTTGGTTTGATTTTGGTTCCGGTTGGAACTGTTCGGTTCCTCCAGTTCGGTTAGGGTGAAAACTCTAACCGAACTGAAAGTAGCCGAATCGAAAGGAATTGGTTCCGGTTTCGAATCACGAATTGGAAAGAACCAGAATCAGAATATTTCTTCCGATTAGAATCACGATTTTGAATCACGATTTTGAACCAAAACCTTGGCCGGATCTACGTAAAATATTAAGGACCTACGTATATTAAGATAAACTTTCGAGATCTAAATATACATTTTTATATACTATATACTAGTATATTTTGGAAAATGCCACCCACTTGATTGACGAAACTTGAGGTAGTTATTTAAAGGAGAAAAGTACACACACTGTACGTTGTTCAAGCTTCCATACAGTGATAGTTGGCAGAGATGGATGTTGATCTCGATACCATGCTTATAAACCTTAGTCTTTTTTTTTTTTTTGGATAACCGGGGCGTCCGGGCCAACTTACGCGCATCTCGATTAATCCCCTTGGGGTTTATAAACCTTAGTCGCATAAACCTTTCTTGAAAAGGTCTAAACCTTTCTTGCCTTCCCTTATTTTTGGCAATCGGTATTGTAGATGATGAGCACAAAATCAAGACGCCCCCCTTATTTTTAGTAGACGTGGCCAATAAAATGATCTAAAAAAAGAGTTATGTATGATGAATTATCATCATACATAACTCTTTTTACAGATTCTGGAATTTCCTCCGACCAGATACAACAGTCAGAATTTGAGATAACAAATTTAGCTAGTCTATGAGCTTTTTCATTACACACTCTTGACACATGGTTGGTTTGAGAGTGATTTTTCCTCTGTTTATCAATGCAATGCAATCTCCTACAAATAGATGGGATATCACATGAGTAGTTGAATGTACTGATATATATATATATTTTGTGTAAAGAGTTAGTGAATCAGTCACACTAAATTTAACAAAATGCAAATTTTTGCATCTAAAAGCATTAATGATTTTAGACATTATTTATTACTAATTATATCAAAAAATTTCCATTAATGAAAGATAAAGTTATAAATATATTGGAAAATCAAAAAAATACGCATATCGGATGAAATGATTGTTGCGATCTACTCCAATAACAAATCTTTGGTTAAACTGAATAACTAAGTAAAATAGATAGACCATTCTCTTCCTCTCAGGTCATGGATCTCCTGACCCCGTATGCTATTTGTTTTATTTCATTGTGGAAGCCTTGTTGAGATTGACCCCCTGGCCTCATTGTGTTCTTTATGTGTATTTTAATTTCAAGGTTTTGTATGTATCTAATTAGTTATTTATTTATTTATTTTAAGAAAATAATAGACCATTTCTCGAATTGAAGCATAGTGAAAGCCCAGCCCATGACAAGCCCATTTATTAGAGAAAATGGGCTCTGTTTTTGTGTTCAAACTCAAAAAAATAATTATCCATCCCTCTGTAGATATTGAGCAACAAAGTATCTCTGCAGTTTTTGTGGCTCTCTCGCGTCTCCTTCCCAAAACAAACAAATCTCTGTATCTGAATTCTTCTCTTGCACTGTAACTGATAACTTTATCATTCACCAATTTCATCATATCATCTTCATATTGTCACTCTTTCTTTCGCTGAAACTAATACAGCAAGTTGCTTTGTATTTTGATTTCTTGTGTTGCCTGAATGAGCTCCTATCCATGCCTTTACTAGGTACCTTCTCTCTTCTTCACTATCAATTTATTTTTAATCTTATTTTTTTTTTCAATTTCATAGACTTTAAAATTATCAAGGTGGGTTATCATTTTGCTAGCAATATGTTGAGTAAATTTACCATTTTGGTTATTTTTTAAACTCATTAGTTGTTAAAGTTCACATTTTTTTTTTCACTTTTCATTAGTAGAAGAATCATAATTTGCATGCCCTTTGGTTCTTAGCTCTTGTTGAATTCATAATATTATGAATTATGAGTCATGGTTGTCAAAGTTTTTATCTTTGTTTATTGAATTTGTGTGGTCCTTAGACTCAATTAGCTGCTGTGGAACTTGTTAACAGATATAGCTACTGCTCAGGCTTCCTTGCAAAATCATCTGGGTCCACTAAGGCCTCAAACCCTTACTCATGCTAAACTTTTATCGAGTAAATTTACTTCAGGAGATGACAAGAGGTTGTTCTTTGCATCGAAACCTTTCCAATTCACTACTAAATCAAATTTTAATATTGGACAAATCGAGACACGAAGAGGTAAACACCTGATCACTGCAGTTGCTACCATTGAGCGTGAGTGTCTTGTTCGTAAGGAAGATGGGGCAAAGAATGCTCTACTGGGTGCGGATTCAGGTCTTCCAACAATGCATTTTGAGTTGTCTGATGGAGAATCTGAAGAATTGGATGACAGAGAAAAATTGAGACGGATGAGAATTTCTAAAGCAAATAAAGGAAACACACCATGGAACAAAGGAAGAAAGCACAGTGCCGGTAAGTAAATGTTCGTTACATTTAGTTTAGTTTCTTATCAATAATTTTTCTTACTTCTGTATAACATTAACTGTCGGTAATCCATCCATGTTCAGAAACCCTTCAGCGCATCAAAGAGAGAACAAGGCTTGCAATGCAGAATCCTAAGGTGATGTCATGTAAGATTAATTTATGTTTTTCCTTCGTATGCCCTTAAAATGATTAGAATAAAATCAACAAGCAGGTATTCATTGTTCAGGTCATGACTGTTTTAATGACCTATTTCATTATTAGTTACTTAATTAATCCATGTTGAATGAACTTGCGAATGATGGAGGTTATTGGAGGAGCACATGAAAGTTAGGTCATTTCTTTTAGTTTAATAGTGCTTCGTTGCTTGCCTGACCTTATCCATTATGTGTTAAATAATCTGCTCGAATACAGGCTCTTATAGGTCCGCAGCTTTTGAATTGCCAATGTCAGTGGTACATAATCTTGCTACAGGAACTTATTCTTGGAGTTGTTTTAGGGTCTCAATGTTGTTAATTGATGCTGACTCCAAACTTGATAGCCAATACAGAAAGAATTTATTACTTGTTGTGCCTCTTGATTTAAAATTTAACAAGTCGGTATTAGAAGAAAGTTTTCTACATGCTGTGCTGTTGAGATTTTAGATGTAGTCGTTCTTCTGTCTTCATGGACCATTTTTAGGCTGTTTTTTTCTTTTAGCAACTTCAAAGGATAAAATATCAATGTCATGTAATTGTGATGTGGCTGACATGTAATGTAAATGATTAGATAAAAGTGAATAGTTTTCTTGGTTTCATCTGTTATATGTATTATTGATTCTGATTGCATAAAATTATCTATTCTCACAATACAATTTTGCTATGCAGGTAAGAATGAAATTAGTTAATCTTGGGCATGCTCAGAGGTTGGTAGTAATTACCATCTTCTTTTCCTTGCTACGTTTTGAGTACTCTGATATATGTTAAACATCTGCATGTACATCGGTTTCCAAAGAGAGATTCATGTTATGTGATTTTTAACTTTGATTTTGCACTTTTTCTTCATAAATCTGAAAAAATATGCTCCCCCTCTTCCTAATGTTCTTACAGTGAAGAGACTAAGCAGAAAATTCGGGTTGGGGTGAGAAAAGGGTGGGAAAGGCGCCGAGGAAAGCTGATGGTGCAGGAAAGTTGCTATTTCAACTGGCAGAACTTGATTGCAGAAGCTTCTAGAAGGGGCCTTGCTGGTGAGGAAGAGTTGCAATGGGGTTCTTATAACATATTAGATGAACAGCTTAAGAAGGAGTGGTTAGAGGCTGTTGAACAGAGGAAAACAATGCCTAGGTCAAAAGGTAGCCAGAGAGCACCAAAGTCCCCTGAACAAAGAAAGAAGATTGCAGAAGCAATTGCTGCCAAATGGGCTGATCCTGTAAGTGCCTTTTTTTTCTTTGAGAAATTTTTTTGGTGCATGTACATTTGCAGGATAAGTACATTTACAGTGTTCAAGGGTTGACATAATAACAAACTGTGAACACGATTTAAGAAAGCCATAAATAGTAATTACAAGGTATTCACCAAAAATCATTGAAGAATAAGAAAAAGTGACCCGCTCTTGTCAGAACTTTTGCTTTCTGAAAACCTGGGTTATTCTTATTCAAAGTTGAAGGTGGTTATGAACATAACAACTATGTTGAATCATCTTACTAAGTAAAAGTTTTCGGGATTTAATTGTCCAGACATCATCTTGTCCTGAAAAGACGGTGAGAACAACGTATTCACTGACATCTGGGATAGTTTTGAACATCATCAAAGCATTTTCATTTTGTGGAAAGGTAAAAGACTTGTTTTTAATCTTCTGGCAATTTATTTATTTTTTCACTCTTAGGAATACCGTGAACGGGTTTGTGCTGGCCTGTCAAAATTTCATGGTGTACCAGTTGGAGTTGGAAGAAAGCCAAAGAGAAAGCCAAGTGGCACTACAGAGTCAAAACGGACACCCACAAAGAAAAAGGTCGCTGATACAGACAGTCCTAGGAGTGAGTGTAAGAGCCGAATTGAGAGGTTCAAGATGCGGAGAAGTAATACACCCCTATATAAGGATCCTTCTGCAAAATCGAAGTTGGCGATGATAAAAAACATCAGAGAAAAAAGAGCAGCTGCAGAATCTAAGAAAACTGAAGCCATTGAACGAGCCAGGTTAGTTTATTGATGTGTGCCTGCCATTATTTCGTAGTTCAAATGCAAGCTCTTAACACCCTGAGTCTGTAACTTCAGGGTTATTCTTCTTTTCACAATTCATGCTTGTATTATTATATGATATTCTGCAGGCTGTTAATTGCTGAAGCTGAGAAGGCTGCAAAAGCCCTCGAGGTTGCAGCAGTGAAGAGCCCTATTGCTCGAGCATCCCTAATTGAAACCAGAAAGCTTATAGCTGAAGCACTTCAATCTATTGAATCCATAGAAACTGGGCAGATCACATCCAATAATGAAAATGGTGGCTCCCCTTCTGTTGACTCAGCTGAATTAATTGGCCAGGATGAGATAGAAACTGCAGAAACAGAAAATGGAGGTTTGGACCTACTAGAACATAAAAATGGAAACCAAACACTAGCACCTAGTAAAGATGAAGATTTCAACTTTGCTAGTTTCACAATGCCGGGTAAACTGAATGGCGAGGAACTTCTTCGTGCAAACTCAAATGGTTATAGTTTGCAGACGCTGAATTTGGAGAGTCTAATAATGCAGTCTGATTCCGCAACACAATTTGGTCATTTGGAACCAAACGGAACTAGTGAATTCAACAATAATCTTCAACCAAATGGATCAAAAGTTCAGAATGTGGAAGAGGAGAAACCTTGTAAACCAGACAACGTAACTAAAAAATGGATACGTGGGAGGCTTGTTGAAGTGACAGAAGGAACACGATGAACTTTGCTGTTCATCTCAGCTTCCTGAGCGAACTGAACATAGGGGCAGCTGTTTTCACCCAGCAATCTTAAGAGCACAATTCATAGTGTTTTGTTCTTGTAATATCTGTAATTGATAGAACTTTTGGTTAGTGCTGCCACACTTGCAGCATTGTTATTTCTTGTAAACCCAATGTTGTACCTGTCACTCTAATTTCACCATTCAATGTTAGACTAGTTACAGTTTCACACACTTGTTGGATGTGAAGAATTGCATCATCTCTTATGGTTTCAATTATACGAACTTGCTTATATGTGATACATGGCAGTTACTATGGCACAATGATTGTGTGGTGTCATGTGTATGGAGTTCTGCTATGAATTGCCAGTGTATTGCCACTGCCACGTGCTAATATGTCAACTGAGTCCTTGAGTTTCAACTAAATTCACAAGAAGTAAATATACATTTTGTAATCATTTTCACGTAGGTACCTACGTTTATCTACCACTCACAGAGATCCACGTGGGTGGCAAGAGTTAAGTCGGGCTAAGTCTGGGTTCGGTAAGCCGGTAACGGGTCATTATCGATCCACCGACCGCTAGTCATTTCTTTTCCTCACTCGTTAACCAGTGAGTACTGAGTAGCCACCAGTCTCAGATCTCCGATCCTAACAACCACCGCAAACAAAATAACATTACAAATATCAACGTACCGAATCGAAGCCCTCCACTCAAAAACAACAAATGGAGAGAGATTTATCTGACGACGACGACGATCGCGAGACTCTGATCCATCAAAACGACACTAAACACAACCACCACCAACTCCCAATGTCCGACGACGTCGACGAAGACTCCCAACGACGCCGTTCCCCGTTCCACATTGACGAATTCCCTCACTCCCCTCCAATCCGACGTCGTTACAACTTCGACATCAAAAAAATCAACAAAAGGTACCTCTTTGCTCTCTCCCTCCCCCTCTTTATCATCCTCCTCTACTTCTCCGTCAATCTCCGTAGTCTCTTCTCCGGAAATTACGTTAACTTCAGATTCGATTCCCTCACCGACCGCATGCGCGAGTCCGAGCTACGTGCCTTGTCTTTGCTGAAACAGCAACAATCACAACTCCTGTCTTTATGGAACCAATCGTTTGTTAATAACAGCTACGACAATACTAATAATCCGTTTTTTCAAGACGCTAAGTCCGTGCTGCTTAATCAGATTTCATTGAACAAGCAAATCGAGCAAATTCTCTTGTCTCCGCATAAAGTTTCAAACTTTACTCAAAATGACGCCGTTTTGAGCCTCGATGGCTGTAGAAACGTTGATTCCGTCGTTCCGAATAAAAAAACAATTGAATGGAATCCCAAATCAGGTAAATTCTTGTTTGCGATTTGTTTGTCGGGCCAAATGTCAAACCATCTGATTTGCTTAGAGAAGCATATGTTTATCGCTGCTTTGTTGAATCGGGTGTTGGTGATTCCAAGTTCTAAGTTCGATTATCAGTATAGTAGAGTGTTAGACATTGAGCGTATAAATGCTTGTTTGGGTAGGAAAGTAGTGGTCTCATTTGAAGAATTTGTCGAAATGAGGAAGAATCATGCCCACATTGATAAGTTTCTATGTTATTTTGGATTGCCACAGCCATGTTATGTTGATGATGAACATATTAAGAAGTTGAAACAGTTGGGTTTGTCTATGGGGAAAATTGAGACTGTTTGGAAGAATGAGGATACAAGAAAGCCAAGTAAGAAGACTGTTCAAGATATTGCGGGAAAGTTTAAGACTGATGATGATGTGATTGCTGTTGGGGATTTGTTTTATGCTGATGTTGAACACGATTGGGTTATGCAACCGGGCGGTCCTATTAATCACAAGTGTAAGACATTGATTGAACCCAGTAAGCTTATTATGGTTACTGCTCAGCGCTTTGTTCAGACCTTCTTGGGGAATAATTTCATTGCTCTTCATTTCAGACGCCATGGATTTTTGAAGTTCTGGTATGTTTGATTTCTTAATTATTTTCCTGTACTTCCTATGTTATAGCTGAAAATGAGATGCAAGCTAACATGCCAAATTGTTGGTTACTTTAACAGCAATGCAAAAAAGCCAAGTTGCTTTTACCCTATCCCCCAAGCTGCAGATTGCATCACTCGGTTGGTTGAAAGGGCGAATGCACCAGTTATCTATCTTTCCACAGATGCAGCAGAGAGTGAAACTAGTTTGCTGCAGTCACTAGTTGTGTTGAATGGGAAGACTGTACCACTTGTTAAGCGACCTCCTCGTAATTCAGCTGAAAAATGGGATGCTTTATTGTATAGACATCATCTCGAGGATGACTCTCAGGTGAAACTATGCTGCCATAATGATTGAATTTACCATCCCGTTGTTTTATCGCTTCTAAAGAACACACTTCAAGTTGATTCCCTTTGGCGGTTTCTCTCCTTGCCACCCTTCTTTCCATTGAAAGAATAGTTGTTATCTTGTTTTTCTGGAGAATTTTAGGTAGTACCTTTAGGATTTATCACTCTATTATTTGGCAGTGGAATGCTGAGTATTCATTTTTCCCATGTGTGGATCAAGTCCAGAAATCTTCAATGGGTTGGCCATACCTTTGAAAATTTTACCTAATAACTTGGTATTTGTATCCTGTGCTCATATTAGATGTCTAGAGCCTTTTTCTGAGTTTCTCAATTAATCATTCTAGTTGCTTGGCTAGAATTGCTTGTATTGACATGTATTCATTGAATTTTTTTAATTGAAGGTGGAAGCTATGCTTGATAAGACAATTTGCGCCATGTCTAATGTGTTTATTGGAGCCGCTGGATCTACTTTCACTGAGGATATCATGCGGCTGCGAAAGGATTGGGGATCAACCTCCTTGTGTGATGAGTACCTTTGCCAAGGTGAAGAGCCGAACTTTATAGCAGAGAATGAATAATGAAGAAGATGCAGAATTTGACGGATTATTACATTCTGTGATTTAAGCTACCTTCAAAACTCTGCAGCTTTGTTCTATGGACATGGAAATTCGACAATTTGTTAACATGTATTGTAGTGTATGATAATAGCATTTGAACATTTTAACTATGTAATGTCATATAGTGTGTCTACTTTCATTTGTCAGTCAGTGTTTAGAGAATGGTTCTTGTATTACACACTTGGTACTTTGTGAATTTTGCCTCAACTCATTATTTTGTATCTTTTGGAATAATTTCTCTGGGTAATTGTTTTTCCAGCCCTGATGCTGCCGTTGCAATAAGAAATTGCTAGTTTCTTTGTCAAAATTTTTCATTTCCTAAGATTTTGAGAAGGATCTAAATTGTTACTATTGCTCTTTTCATTTCATTACTTCAGTAGCATTCTGCTGTACTGCAATTTGCACACTGGTGGGCTTAGTGGATGGTGGTATCTTGGATGCTTCCA